>CABFWB010009235.1:0-13898 GCA_902151455.1 Timema bartmani
GTCACGCCACTTGATATTTGTCCAATTTTTGTAGGAAGAACAGTATAATTCACCAACATTGATTGGAAGCTACTAACATTTGACATTATAGAAATATGTTTAATTTGATTGAGTTATTATATATATTTCATCTAAAAATTATAATAACACTTTTAATACTACCTCATTATGGATTGCTTAGTACGATGTCTTTATATTATTAATCATACGGACTTATAATGTAATACAAATGTCATATTTTCATTTACACAATTGTGGAAACATAAGCTATGATAGTGCTAAGATTTATTAATTAAATGTTCTAAATTTCCACGTTTATCTTATTAGAACCGATAATTATAAACCATAAACAATTTATTTTTTTATAAACCTTATACAAAAAAAAAGGCAAACAAATATTTGTTTCAAATAAAAGTTATTTAGTTTTTATACTCCAGCAAATGAACACCATTAGCATTGGGTATTGGTGTTATCGGAATAAACACATTGACTCTCTTCCAAGTGGCCATCTTGAATTCTTAATTAAGGCCATCTTTGAAAAAGATACACTTTGGTTTTTTCATTTAAATAAAGAAGATATATTTAAATCACAAAAAAATTATAAAGTGGTTATTTTCACAACTAACATTTACTTTTAAAATATTTTAAATACTAGCTTCATTTCACATAAGTTGAAAGAGTAAAAATACCGCGTGCTAGCCAACGAGATTAAAAGCGTACGTTTGTTTAGTGTTTGTATAATTTGTGTTGTATTGAACACTAAAAAGATCGGACGAAAACTAACTAGATTATATATATATATATATATATATATATAATACCGGTAAATTGTTTAGTAAAAGTTACTCTTCTTTGGAACGTATGATCTGTGAGATAGGCCTAATTGTAAAGTTTATTTGGTATTGGCTACTTAGTGATGGGTCGAACCAGCTCGTTTACGAGAGCTAACTCACACAAGCTCGCTCACTAAAAAGAGTCGTTCATGGAGAGTCGTTCAATGGATTCATATCGTTCACCGCATGGCTCGCTCGCTCCCAATCCCTTCACTCCTTCCCCTCATAACTAACTAGTTATCACAATTCCCGTTCCGAGCGTGCAAATCTGTTCCTTACCTTTCAACTTATGAACGAATTAAGATTTATGTGTAGTTTATCCGAAGCCTATTGCGTTTGATTCTTTAATTTTATTACTTACGCATATTACATATAATAATTAACCTTAGCATATAGCCTTTAGTGGCTAATTCACAGAATTATGTCTATTGATGTTAAGAAAAATAGTTAGTTTAATATTGTAGGCAGTGCTGCTATCTAGTAACGGAAACATCACCAAACAGCTCTAGGCCTGTTAATCACACAAAACTATTCGATAGTGTGTTTGTGGTATTAAGACAATTTTCCGACAGCATCTGTTTGTTTACTAAACTCAAGCCTTCAAAATATATGTTAATGGTGGTTGGTGCGCAAACATATCTAGCCTACATACAAGTCAAATTTTTATGAATAAAATAGTAAATAATAAATTATCTAATACTGTCATCCCGGTCACAAGAATACAGAGAACCTAATGATACTAAAATAATTATTGAAAATAATTTATAGTTAACAATTGAATCAAAACTACGCCTAACTAAGTTTAGTGTTGTTGATGCTTGAAAGATTATGTTGTGTTAGTTTTAAATACTTTAAAATAATACAAAAAGATCATTATTGCATATAATAGTACAATAAATAACAATACAATAACTTAACCTTACCCTTAACCAGTAGGCTAGTAATCAATTAAATAATTTAATGGTGCTAGGAAAAAATTATATCATAGTATATTAAAATGTAAAGGCAGAAACACATTTTTTGTAAAAAGGTTTACAATTTGAGCCGGTTGTTAATATGTTGAAAGAATAGCAAATTTAATGATAATTTTAAATAGTCATTTATTTATTCTCTTTGGGTTTTTTTACTAGTATGAGGGATTAGAAAATTAGGTAACATTATTTGCTATTTTCTATATTAAAAAGTATCTTATGTATGTAATGTTTATGGCGTACCCTCCCACATCATCACATTTATATTAGAGAAATTATTTCAAAGGTTAATTTTATCTGTAGACATGATTGATGACATGTTGGCTGAATATTGATTTCAGTAAGTGTGAAAGGAACATTGATGAAGTTGAGACTCCTGGAAAGAAGATAATCAGAAAACCAATTCCAGGTGTTTCAGCTAAAGCAGCTGATGAGTTTACAAGAGATTCTATACATCAAGTTATCTATAGAAAGTATCATCAAGGTTGGTTCCAGTGATTATTTACAAAACTCTGACTTGGATCTTGACCTCTCTCTTTTTTGCCTTTACTTACAAATATAATCTAATGCTTTTATATTTAATGTTTGGCCCTCAACAGCAATAGATGTATAAATGTATAAATTGTATTATACAAAATATTGAACATGTTTACATTAGCTGTAATTTGTAAAATATTTTTTATCGAAGCTCAAAATATCCAATTATGTGCCTTTTATTGATAATTCTCAGGAAACACATGCCATTGGATACTGACTTGTCGGCCATCAGAGACAATGGCAGTTTGTGTATAGAAAGTCCCGCTGAGCACATGTGTTGAAAGTGCTAAACATGTTTGTGTAGGTCCAATTCTTGTATAAAATTGTTGTCTCTAGCTAGCATTTGTACACTTTTACACCTTACATCATATGATTTGATGCTGATGGGTAACCTTGATAAGCCACAGGATCCTTACACACATACTAATTTGCAATCACCCACAGTTACTCCCTTATTAACTGTTTGTTTTGTGTTATAGTTGAGGCCAGTGTGTGTGGATACATATAAATGTTTTAGCTGGAGTAAGCATGGGGAGCACTGCAAGACACTCATTAAAGAAAATGAGACAGAGAGATGAAGATGGATGCGAATGACAGACACCCACCTTTAATAATAAACTTTGATGATGATGATGATGATGATGATGATGATGATGATGAAGATGATGAAGATGAGCCCAACTCTGGTGATGATGTGGAAGAAGTTCTTGCTACACCTCTAGACAAGTCCAGGGGTGATAGTAACTAACTCCTAAATTTGCTAATATATTTTTACGGACATTAAATTATTCTAAAAATCATTACCTTATCAAAACATTAAGTCAAGTTAAGATCTTACACATCCAAAATATTATACTGTATAACCATTAATATACACATATGCCATAGTGAAAAGTCCAATCTGTTTTTTACTCTCTTCTGCTGAAGAAGGGACAGATGTACCTCAAAAATAATATAATTATGTGTTTTGTTGTGTTTTAATTGTGAACTTTGAGACCTACAGTTTTCTGCTAAGTGTGTAGGCCTTGACCTCCTATCCTCCTTTCCATGTTTAATTTACTAAAAAAGTAATAAAATTGCATTTTTTTAAAATATTTTATTTTTGATAAAAAAATTAAAATTGTCATTTTTTTATTACTATAACTTTTCTTGTTTTCAAAACTTTGCTTGCCAAGAGTGACAGCTGTTAAACATATGGCCTTTCAGATCATGTTTTGGCGTAGGGATACATTTTGGAATCTATTAACTTTTCCAGAAATTTTCTACTGTTCTTCCTACCAAAATCAGTAATAATGTAGTAATAGTGGAGTTCCTTGCTTGTGATTAGTCTTATTGTATTTTTCCCATTAATTTTTTATATTTTAATAATGATTATTTATGTTTAAATGATTTTGACATGTACTTTTTCATAATTACTAGGCTTAGTCCCATTATAACTTTGACATTTTTTTAAATTTGACTGAAATATATCATACCTTTCACTGCGCCCCCTTTCCCCCTTTTTAAACTACAAAAGTATAATCTAATAAGTAATAATGTTCCAAATTACTGCTAGATTGAATTAAATGTCTGGCCCACCAAATATTATGATATTTTGGAGTGGCCCACTTGGATAACTAATTGAATAGCGCTCTTATAAGGCATTAGAATTTTCTAATGTAAGTGCTAATACAAATTTAGTCAGTCCCGGTCCGGCGCCGCGTCTGTCGCTGCTAATATTGTCATTAATAGTTTGTAATTAAAACAATTTAGTGTTAAATTTAAGTAGGTTTTCCATGTGTGTCAATATCAACACAGCAAACAACCTACTAAACGGTGGGTTTGCGTAATATATTTATTAATTTATTACATTATATAATTTACCTTTATTTTTATTAGTTTATTCCATGCATGCGTAGTTATTAATTAATGATATAATCATTATTAAATTAAAACATGTAATAACACATTTCAGACATATATGTATTTATTGGCTGCCATCTTCTTTTAGCATTATGGCTGGGGTGGCGGCGAGTAAGAGGATAAAAGCATATTAACCTAGAGGGGCCTCGACTCTTTATCAGGTTCTGGGTACTGTAACATTTTACAATGGTAGAATAAGGCCCTTAGAGACAAAAATAAAGGACAGAAACATTTAACATGAAAATCATAAAATGTAAAAACTCAGTGTTAATCATATTATGAAATTAATTCCAACACAGGGGGGGGGGATGACACTAAACAGAAGCCCTCCTCTCACCTTCACCAGCGCCCATATCTCCAAATAATATCTATATATTTTTTGTTTATCATAGTAGCCCTAGGAAGTAGTGGTGGAACCTGACTTGTCTGACGGGGTGGGTGTAGCAGTTAGCAAATATATATATAAGACAAAAGAGGGTCCGTGGACCCTCCACTAACAAAATTTGTTTGGAAATTGTGGGCCCCTAGAAGATATTGGGAGTGTACCTCGTTTGGAAATATTTTGAAAATTATAATTATCTATAAGACATTATTGGAGTGGTCCTCTCCAGTAGTTAACTTTTTGAGATTTGAATGTCCTTAAAAGCGATTTGGAGTGTTCTCTTTCTGATTTTTTTTTATTGCCCCCAGAAGCTATTTTAAGTGGTCCCCGTCCAGAAAATTTTTGGAAATTAAATATTTGGAGGGCGGTTTCCTCTAGCAATCTTATTGAAATTTGGTTGCTATTTATTATTTAGAAGTATCTTCACCTGTGAATATTTATAAAATTAGATATCTATAGAACTAATAACATCTATTTGAGGTGGTCTTCTCACAAAATTATTTTGAAAATTTGATGCCTCTAAAAGCTATTTTGAGGGGTCGTCGCCTGGAATTATTTTGTAAACTAAATATCTCTAGAAGCTATTTGGAGTTGATTTCTCCATGATAATTTTGGAAAACTGTGTGCTCTCAGAAGCTTTTTAGAGTGGTCTTTGCATGACAAATTTAAAATATCAAACGCTTCTATAATCAATTTGAAATAAACTTCCCTCAGTAATTATAATGAGGTATGGATGCCTCTAGAAGCTGTTTGGCAATTTTGATTGTTGGATGTATCTTATAGCTATTTAAATTGATTATATTTTAAATTTGGTTGTCCCTAGAAAACATTTAGAATGTGGTATTCAGCTGGATATTTTTTGAAAATTACAGTTTGTGCAGTGATCGCTAAATCTTTTCATACTTGACACGAACATGTAACTATAGTAATAGCCATATTACAAAGCTGTTATTTTATTTGTGATGTACTCAATTTTTTTAATAAAGCGTTGCTAAGAAATTTGGACCATTAAATAAATAATGACGTCAACAAAATTAAAAATCTCTGGTAACTTGAGTTTTATGTTTGTATTCAAAGATTAAAAACCGGCAAGTGGAGCAACGCCAAACCAATTTCAATTCCTACCTTCTCCGACATGCGTCTAAAGAATGGTAAAAAAATGCATCCTTGTAGTTATAATGACAGCTTAAATGCCTCTGTTTACGTCCAAACGCCAAAATAGTTAGGTGAGATATCTATGGAATTATTAAAATAATACCTGTAAGAGCACAGAGTGTTTGTACTTGTTGGTCTTGTTGATAAATAAAATAAAATAAAAAATACACTATCTAATATGTTTAAGCCTGATTTACTTGATTATTAAACCTGGAACGTTATGAGGTATGGGTCAGTGAATATTATTTTTGCTTGCAAACAATTTTTAGCCCACATTGATATTGCGATGTAGAAATCAAATTGAAAAACTACAACATTATACATTTCCAGGTGAGCCTATTTCCTAAAATAAATCATTCATAATGCTTTATCCTGAGACAAAACCACCCAAAGGTAATCGAGTCTGTAATTTGGATTTCCGGGTAGGGAATGTTTCGTAGAAATTATTAGGCAAAACAAACTTTCTAGGAACTTCACCATTGGAAATTGGAATACAAATACACTGAAACAATGAGAGAAAATAAAAAACCAGAAGATGGAGAGACATAAAGGGTTCCATCCAATCTAAGGTGCCAGGCTAGCGATAGACTGAATTATTGGTTTAAATAATATCAAGATTAGAATTTTGGTTGGGTGCACTGGAAGCTGTTTTCCATATGTGATTTATTAATGTGCTTATTTTTATACCCTCTTAAAAGGTTGGTATACTTCCCCTCCTCTCATATAGCCTCCTAGTTATTTAAATAGGTTTATAAGTATGATTTTAAACGTTCTACCACTACTATTAATATTAATAAAAACCATTATAATAATTCTTTAAAAATATTGAATAGTTTTATCTATGGAGAAAATGATTAAATAATTATTAGCTGACAAATCCTTTATATAAATTTATGTTAATTACTAAAGGGTCTATTTTATCATGCAATGTGAATAGTATAAATAGTCATAACAGTGTGTATACTATTACAATCCGACTTGCTACCCTCCTTTCAAGTGCATCAAAGGGTGCACAAAGTGAAGTGTAATGTGAACTGTATTTGCAAAGACTGTATACATAGTTTTTTTAAATAATGTACTTGACATGAAAACACTGTCTTATTCAAGGGGTAAGTTGATTACTCTCACCGGTACCTCATTTACTTACGCATTCTCAACGTCGTTGAATTTATGGTAGACTGATATATGGTTGGGTTCTACAACGCAGTCCACAGTAGTTGAGAGTGTGACGCCCTCTAATTCTCGCAGATGTTGGAACAAACTGAACCCACACAGCCACCAGTACAACTGCAGTCCTAAATAACACAAGTACAATATAATACACAGGGGAAGGTTGCCGTACCATCTGAGGGAATGTTCTTAAATTAATAAATTTGTCAAACCTAGAAATTGTTCATACCAGCCTACATGAAATATTTTAAGCTATTACATAACATTTTTTGTACAATTTTATTTAAAACTTTATGGGAGTAAATAATTGTTTCCCAAATTCTCACATTCAGTATGATTTTAGCAACAAACTATATGTATTTTATAGCTGTAATTGTGAGCGGTAAATATAATATTGTAATAGCATAATTATTTTAAGGTTGTTCTGGCATGATGTTAACCTGAGCTTGTACATTTCCTTGGAAGTCAAGAGTGTTGGGTTGCCATCCTGTTGAGAATAGCAAATAGCTCATATAGCCTGCATCCTGTTGACGAGCGAGACGATGTGACCGATGAATCTTCCTGGCGGGTGAAATATCGAGATCGGCGAGTTTTTTGGGTGTGAGAAGAAGACAAGATTGTTGAATGTTGGACGCCATGCTGTGTGCATGTGTGTCGGTTGCGTGTACGACTGAGTAGTGACAATATAAATGTGATCTGTTGGGTTACCCCGCCAGAGGGTCGATCGCGGGTCTCCAGGAGGGTTGCGAGACCGTCATCGCGCTGGCTCCCTCGTTATGGGATATTTAATAGGTTCCCATGTAGTAGTTTAGTATTTGAATAGCTTAATAAATCTATCTTAGTGGACTAGCTTGCGAGTCTCACTCCCCACGAACCATCCAGTCCAACCCCTACCGCTTGGGGTCCATCCTCACCATGTGAGTCCCTACGGTGCCACGGTAGTGCGTAGTAGGGTTGGCTACCGGGCACCCAGACAAAACTAGTAACCTTACCCAGTTCTGTCAGAAGTGTTACAACGTGATGACAAAGTGGGAGGTTACAAAGTGATGTCAAATTAGGGATCTTACAATATAAAATTTAAAATACAATTGACAGATTAATAATAATAAAAACATAATTGGTCATATTAAGCCATTATATATAAAAACTGAGTGTCCTGGCTAAATTGTCACAATATAAAAATGTATGCATCAAAATTACCTGTAAAATTTTGGAACCAAACAAGAGTACGATTTATGAGCCTTGAAGTTCAAAGCAAATAAACATTATAACCTAAAAACTGTGAGAGTAACATAAAAACGTAATAGTGGGAAATGCCTAGTATTACATTGCTAAATGAATCTACTTCATTATTTATAATATCACAATTAATTGTAGTATTTTTGAAATTTTTTTGCCAAAGTTAATCAAATATTGTTCCAGTAGAAAGATAGTTAATATTCTCCAAATATGAATCTCAACATTTCTTGAATATCTGTCTATAGTATCCTATAATTTGATGGTAACTTTTCCTCTTTATTAAAAAGTTGTCCATCAAATGCTAATATGATCATGACTGATATTCAAGACATGTTGAGATCACCGTGTGAAGAAAATTAAGCTCGTATGTTTCTACTGTAGCAATATTGTTTGCTTTGAAAACTGAGAGAATACTGATATTAACTCACATTCTCTACATTCCCACCTTAAGAATAAAGGTTGAAGGAGGGTTCTCTATTTGATAGTGAATTGATAAGCCAGTTTACACCCAATGAGTTTAGAACAAAATTGTTGCTCACTTTGAAGATGGCTCGTAATATTTAAGTGATAAATAAATAATTATCTATTTTCGTCTGTACCATTTATGTTAACAAGTTGCTCCGATTTATATATTATTGATACATTTTCCTTATTTCCCTTAATTTGTACATAGTTTAGAAAAAATTATGCTTAATTTTGAGGCCAATGAAATTAATTTACTGTAAAAAACTAAGGTTTATAATAGTTTTCAAGCTGCTTACTCTATATTTTACTATAAAAGGTCAAATTGGCTTGTAGGTAGGCCTACGTTTTAATTTAAAACATCAAATATGGTTTATTACATTTACATCAGAGTAGAGTTTAGTTTATATCTTTGATTACATATTACAACCTATAAATATAGGAACTAACTGGATATATGCATAATGAGTGTATATATATATATATATATATATATTGATTTGTCATATGGTACATTTAGCACGGGTGAGTCTTAACTTAACTTTTCCTAATTTACCAAACCCTGGTGACCGCTGGGTACATTCCCTTAAAGGGAAAAATACCATAGGTATCAATCGGGAATCGAACCCGGGAACCCTAGTCTCATAGCCAGGTGCACTGACCACTACACCATGGGGTTGGTTTGGAAATATTATAAAATGAAGCTTAAAACAATAATGTGGACAAGATGACTTACCAAAACTTATCAGTTCTCCAATCAAAAGGTAAATTCCTATCCCAGTGCTACCAGATGAAAGAGTCATAGCAATTAAAGTGAGGGCTGTGACAGATGTCGAAACAAGAATTATCATGTCTAAGATCAAAGATGGTAGTACGAGATACCCAATTCTCTAAAACAAAACATTGTATTATTATATTCTGAAAAATGAGACCTGGACACGGGAGTTGAACCCGTAACTTTTGGCTTTGTACGCCAATACTCTAACCACTGAGCTATCCAGGATTCGTCCCGTGCCCAGGCTCATTCTTCACTCATATTTTAAGGCAGAGTCTATGATAGACGTGCAGAAATCGCCGGCTACAAATTTGTGATTTTATTAGGATCACGAACTATCAGATAACGCTAATAATAGCTTCGGCTATTTGATTCATAAATATGCAATACCTTGCAATTATAATAACTGTACAAGTGGCAGCAATAAGCCAACTACCGAGTCGAAGATGGCGGCGTTATCTGATAGCTCGTGATCCTAATAAAATATGAGTGAAGAATGACCCTGGGCACGGGGCGATTCCTGGATAGCTCAGTGGTTAGAGCATTGGCGTACAAAGCCAAAAGTTACGGGTTCAACTCCCGTGTCCAGGTGTCATTTTTCAATATTCAGAAAATGATATCTTGATGGAGAATTCCTCACTAAAAAGCATAAATAATAGCTTCGGCTATTTGATTCATAGTATTATTAATAAAGTTTCAACATATTGTAATGATAGAGCCTACATTTTTCCCAACCTAATTTTTCCCTTTCATAATATTCCAAATCAAAAGTTCCCACCCTTAAAATATTTCCATTTAGGGGACAATTTTATAATGTTAAACTTATTGAATCCTTATGTGTTAAAATCTTCTCCACTGATTTAACAAGCCTAGATGGGCCTTTATTTTTTTATTGTTGACAATTCTCCTGTGTCGCCGTCCTAAAATCTTAGCTTTGGTCAGCGGGTTTCAACCCCTTTTCCTAGTAAAATGTCCACAAGGCACTCTCAGCTCTCAGCGCGGCTTTTTTTTTTCTCTCGTTTCAAAAGCTGACGAAATATGATGTAATCTCATGCAACTGGAAGATTCTAAATGCTTTCTTATTAGACAGTAAACAAGGAAAAGAGCTCATCCGACTTCACGGCCCACAACCCCGCTGTAGGTAAGGTCCACGGCGTGTTAACATCCAAATTTCAAACTTTGAAGCTGCCGCGTATCGATAAATTTGCTTTCTGACTGCGCAAATACTGTTTAATCGTGTTCAATTTAATTGAATGAATCCAACATGATTATAGACAAGTGGTGTAGTCATAAATTTAGCAGTGTTGGAACGCAAGGCCGTAAAATTAGCCACCATAAAGTTTAAGGTGAAACCACCGTAGGCGAAACAATTTCATAAACATAAATGCCTCTTAGAAGCTAGTAGTAGAATTTTTTTTAATGGTTACTTAGACAGAAACTTAGCGCACCTCCCCTAAAATTCCAAGAATTCGCATAAATCACAGTAAATTTCAACATAATTTATTGATTCATAGTATTAAAAAAAGATTTAACATAATATTGATATAAAATAAATTAGTTCACCTAGAATTGCATGGTAAAAAACTTTACTAAAAAAATTTATTTCGAATATTTTTCCATGAAAAGCTGAGCTGGAACGGCGTTCCCGCTCCACTACACTCCTGTATAGACCAGGCGTTTTCATGATAAACAAACCTAGTGCTCCAGTGTTTCAAAGTTGCCACAATATTACAGTATTAGGTTAGCAAAACTTCAACAAACGACCCGTTTTGGTACAAGACCAAAACCCTCCAAACTTGCCTAATCAAATCACAAATCAAAATTTAAAGTTAACTACGCCTAGCAATATATGAAAAGAAAGTGAAACAATGGTACAAAATTCTACTTACTCGAGAAGAACCAACGAGAAGGCACAGATAGGCAATCAGCCCTATTGCAGCAAACGCTATAAGAACTGGCAAACTTATTGACAGAGCTGGAAACATAAACATTTCAAGTATTAACCAATATTCAAACCAAAACTTATTAACAATCAAATGTATTAAAGTAGTGGTTAAACATTGATAGCCTGTCAAAAATTTAATAGCCGCCCAGAACAAGGTTATTTAGAAAACTTCTACTTCTCTGCAAATATTTGTTCACTTCGATAGTAAAATTCTGTATTTGACAGTTACGAAGATTCACAAAAAAAAAAGTTCAAAGTAAAAACACACATCTATGTTTATTTTTTCTTATTTCCTGCTGTTATTTCCATCACTTCCATTGCTTAAGAAAAATCTAAATTGATCAAATTACATTTTATGATAATAGCTTAATTTATCATTTTAAGACGAAATACATTGAATAAATTGGAAATATAGAATTTTGTAAACTATATTTAATACTATAATTTACATAGTTACGCACAATATAATATTTTTATTGAATATTAGACATTTAAAAACATATTCGATCATAGATTCGACTTCGCTTCGAATTGAAAAAGTGGACTCCGCACAGTTGTAAACTTAATTTTTCTAAAAGCTGACTCTTTCATGGAACAAGGTTGTTAATAGAGCACAGAACAGACAGAGATATTGGAATTAAAATTTGCGTGGAATGGGGAAGTCCAGTCCGATATGCCTAGTTTAATGACGGACAAATAGCACCCTAGGTTCACAGAAGAGTTTTCCAAACGCGAGTATATATCCTCAGATGTGTAGTAATACGCTGCAGTACTCTGACGTCTGCTGAGGACAGNAGTAATACGCTGCAGTACTCTGACGTCTGCTGAGGACAGTGGGGGTATTGTGGTTTGAACCCCGTCAGGTGCAATGAGGGAGTTTTTTTTCCATTCGCTTTAATTATCACAAAGATCCGTGTCATTAGGATGTATACGTTGCGTGATAATGAGCTAAGCAGTATTTTCCTGATTGAACATGTTTAGTATAATCATCACCAAGTAATGAATGACCTGGAGCCCCTGGAAAATAACAGTAAGTGTTCTCTTCGAACTTTGAGGGGGGTCGATTCAATTATCGGTGTGCCCTACTGCCCAGGTGTGATACTGTCACGTGTTTATATCCTCCTGTCAAGGTTATGGTTTCGATAGTGACTTCACTCATTAGTAATCAGGCTCCGAATTGACAACAGTATGTGCTCCACTACTCTCAGTCTGTGGATTCCTGACCCCGTGAGGGGCGAGCCCCAAACACTGGCTGTTTAATTATGGTCCCTGCCCCATGGGAGTGGGCAATGTACTGGGCTGGACCCTTTGCCAGACATTGGCACAGACAGTCGTCGAGAGAAGATGCTCCCGCCCTCGGCGCAGAGGAGTGCCAGAGACTACACACTCCCACCCAAAACCCTGGGGCACACATTGCAAACTAATGGGCACGCATTAAAAACGAATGGGGCACACATTAAAAACTAATGGGCACAAATTAAAAAACTAGTGATCACAAATAAAAAGTCAAATGAACAGGAACGAGGGTGCGGGGAATAAATAACGGATGTGGAATAAGTGTTCTCATAATATTTAAATCGTAGCACCTAGGGCAGTGTAATCACAATACTTCTCTTTCCTTGGAGGATGTGGGGGAATAAACACATGGATGGGGAAAGTAAATCATAATATCTCTCTCACGGGGAAATAGCCTCGGGAGATAACAGTAAACCACCCGGATGTGGAAAGTAGATCAATTGACATCACAATATATATCTCTCACGGTGAATAGCCTCGAGAGTGAAACGAGGTTCGGGCCTTACTACTCTCGTCAGACTTCAGAATGGGTTTCAAACTATATTGGCTCATTAATTCCAACCAAAAAAATCTTTGTATCCAATAATATTATAGTTGAAATCTCCTAATATTATAACATAAGATTTGTTAGAAGGGATTAATTTTTTATTTAGCGCCGCATCTTACTACCCATTTGGTTTATACCCTTAAATACTAATTACGCTAATAGATTAGGAATTGAGAAGGTTGAATTTTAGAAGAAGTGAACCAGCATTTGCGTGGAGTGGAAAACTATTTCAGACAAACCAGCCCAATTAACTTGACCGAGATTCGAACCTTGATCTCCCCGTCCTCGGCAGTCAAGCTCAACACAAAACTAACGCGTTATTCAACTACAAAACTGAGGTAGGTAACAATATAGAAATTAGTTCTATCTGTCAGTGTGCCCTATAATATATTTTATATTATACTTATATTTAGTTATATATATATATATATACATACAAATGCTTGCTTATGGATAATAAACTATTGCTTTAATAAAAAAAAATACTCGCTTTGCTCATTTGGGGCTCCGCGCCCAAACCCACAGTGGGTTTTCTTCGCAAGTGGATGTAAACTAATGTAGTTCCAGCGTTGTTTTGAACGTAACAACTTAAAGTTACCGGTATTGTATTGTATTGTATTGTATATACCGCACCTATTTTAAAGTTGTTCCACCATTTTGAATTTTTTTCGGGGACTAGAAATT
>CABFWB010009236.1:0-11511 GCA_902151455.1 Timema bartmani
TTCAAATGTCTTTACGTACAGCTTATATTGAGGATGAACTGAAACACTAAAAATATTTTAATATTAGCTATTTTTCTATATCAAATTGTGCGTCTACACTTCTAAATAAAGTCAAAAGGTTTATGGCCTTATCTATTTAGTACTAGAAGACATTTGGTAGGCTCTTGTCATATCTTGCTTTTAAATAGTGTACAAAATATTGCTCATGTGGTCTAGTTTCAATGCTGGCTATCAGTGATTTAACAATTAAAATAGCCAGGGCCGCTCTTAGTGGGTGTTCAAACGATGTGGATGTGGCTGCACAGGTCCCCATGATTTGGGGATCCCCACGCTTGCTTAGGTGACAGAGGGCAAAAACAAGTTGTTGGGTGAATAATTTTTGTTTGCGCGCTCGTATAGTAGAAGGCTTCATGTATAGGTGATCTATCAAATTTGTTCAGAGTGTAGAAACAAATAAAAAAATAATTATATGGTTTGATTTATTGAACGAGTGAATCGAGTTCTTCGTTTTAACTTCACCGATTTGAATTTGTCTTTCTTTGGTGAGCACATTATCGATTTAATCCAAACTTAACAAAGTTGTTCTTTGTAACTTTATATAATTATATCAAGTTCATTGATGAAGAAAATCGAATGAAGAGCTGGGGAGAAATCAACCCTTATATGTACAAAAACATGACTTCCAGCATTAATTATTAAATGCATTTTTTACCTTTTAGGTCATTTCTTGATACTTTATACGGCTGAAAATGGATATATAACTGCAAATTACTAGTATAACACAAAAAAGTTTTTAAATATTTTGTGGAGGTAAGGAGGGATAACTGGGGGCCCATCAAAAAAAAGTTGCCCACTGTCCCACGTCTGCTAAGAGAAACCCTGAAAATAGCTTAACTAAATTAAAACGGGTGAGAATTGTCAAAATTAAGAAAAATCACCATAATTTCTAAGTAAAACATCCCCAATGCATGCGGTTTAATTTTAAATTCAGTCGTGGTGCATTCATGCGATACTTATTTCAAACCATTTACATGTTTTGACAAGGAAGCTGATTACTGCTGAGGTATTCTTACTGATGAACAACCGTAATAGATGTCAAACACATTTATACCATAATTTGTTTAGGAATGGACAACTCTGGCAGCTATAAAAAGTTACTAGATCTACTTTCACGTTATTTCATGTGACTTGAAGCTGTCAATCTTGATCAATATTATCAAAACCTATAAAACAGCACTAGTAATATGGTTGTTGCCAGTAAACAATATAATATGTTTGTTAATTTTTAAGAGGTACTCAAATTACCAGTTGTAAGAAAATCAAGACATAGTCTGGTTTGCTGGTGACGGGGAGATATGAGTCCCACCTAAGTGTACTGAGGGTGGTTTTTACTAAATGGTTTCCCACTTTCCCTCTACACACCGCCTACTTGAAGGAAAATTATATTATGGGAATGACAGTTCTAAAGCTTCAAAACTATACTAAAACAATCCTTAAATATTTTAGAATTTCTTGTTTTGAGCCTGTTAAAAATACTTTATTTGTTTTAGAAAGGCTAGATTAGTTTTTAGATATGTAATGGTATCAAAACTGCAATATTTAGCATGAAACTTCATTGAATATAAGTTAAGTTCACCTTTTAAAATTTTAAATGTAAGGTTCTTAATCCTATAGGGATATGTTAGTACGTTCCAGCTCAATTTTTGCGTGAATAATATTTTGAAAACACAAAGCACCTATTAAATAATGCAGGACTTCTGAACGTTCATAATGCATCTCAACGTTCTGGTAAGAGGACTCTTTAACTGCCAACTATTTTTCTTTAAGGAATTGTTCGCGTATGCGCACAAGCTGTTTTTGTACCGCTCAACCCTAAACGTTTTGTGTCTTGCTTACAAGCAACACTTACTATCTCCAAGCTAAATTTCTTGTTACGTTCTTCACAAACTAAGGTTGTTTTAAAGGGTTGTTTATTGTATAAACCGGCTGGGTGATCTAACAATTAAATTAATAGAACAGGCACCTCAACTTACCTAACCTGCTTATTGAATTCTAGATGGTTCGTTTGTACATAAAGCCGTTTATTTTATTGAAATGAATACCTTTTAGACAATAGTATTATGTAAATGTGTCGCCAGAAAGGTTAGCCTGTCTCTTATTATTTATTCAGTCGGGATGTAATTCATCTGAACCTTGGTGTGAGGTGTGAATATACCTTTCAGCATCTCTTACTGTCGTTTCATTAAAGTGTGTGTTTTAATTTTAATGAGTCCACCTGTGTGGACACAATGACTTTTATACTGTTAAATAAAGATACATAGTCCATTTACAAGGTAACTTCTACTAAGCTATAGTTTAGTAAACCAACAATTATAGTAACTAGATGCAGATGATTACAAAAGAAAATTTATTAAACATGCTTGAAAATTCCTTAAAAACTGGTTCTGTCATATTTTTAGTGAAAATAACCATAGTAACTATACAAATAAATCAGGTTTCCCATATAACACCATATAAAAGTACTTAATAAGTTCTCATAAGGGGAGTCAAATTAATAGAAGGCTTATGATAAAAGCAGGAATTCCAAATTAGTAAAATTACCATTTCTCTTTTCAGTATATTGCCTGGGTGAAATTCTTGGTTTTTAATTTTATAAAAGCAATTAGGCAGATCTTAGTATTATTTAAATTTTACAGAAAACAATTGTGTAGTATTTTGTACTAATTGATCACAGTTGAAAATTTGTTACACATGTGTTTGTTCCATGCCATTAGGGTCAAACTTCCCAAGGGTATAAATTCACGATCACACCTGCTAAATGTTTATGACGTCACTAATGTTACAATCCTTACCAAACATGCTGTGCAATCCCGTGGCATCAGAAAATCGATCAATACAAATGGATCATATCTCAAATTGATCATGTCTCGGCTCAACATAAAAGTATTGAGCATTTGCAAAGGAAACCACCAATTTTAAATGGAAATATCCTTACATTGAGATAATTCCTTTTGGGAATGGCAGTTATTAAGCTTCAAAACCAGTAAAACAATTTTCAATTTTCTTAGAGTCTTCTGTTTTAACCCTGTTAAGAAATATAAATTAATTTATTCGAATTAAGACTAGATCAGTGTTTCTAGCCACTCACTTTTTCCTCAGAACTGCAACATTTCACATTAAACGTCACTATAAATGAGCTAGCTCATAAACATTTATTTAAGTTAAAAAAATTAAAATGTAATATTTTTAATTCTAGAGATATGTCAATGCTTTTGGACTAATTTTAACGTGAATCATATTTTTAACTAAAACAAACACTTAAATAACATTGTAATTCCTGACGTCTGGAATGCATCACAGCTTTCTTGTGGGCGGCCCTCCTAATCATTTTAAATACATCTAGCACTAAAAGGAAAAAGCAGCTTTTTTTTTATAATCACGTCTTACTACCTGTTCAAGTTATATGCATCTATGATAATTACTCTAAATGGGGAAGGGATGAGAAAGGAATCATTTTAGAGGTAATCTACCCGCCATTGCGTGGAAGGAGAGGGGGAGACCATTTAGGAAAAAACACACTCAGTAGCACCTACTGGTATTTTAACCCCAATCTCCTCATCCTTATTAGGCTGGTCTAACAGGAGATTGACGCCTTAGACCATTTGACCACTGAACTGGGTGGTAGCTCATTAATTTATAAGCGATTATTTATTGTTAAAAAACCTATAGGCCCTACTGTGATTATAATGGATACATATAAGCGATGTCATTTTAGTATAGGCTTAGCTGTGTTAAGTTAATATACTAATGTTAGTTCAAGTAGATGATTACCAGATTTAGTCAGAATCAGTTGAATTATTTCATCAAACATTTGGACGGTCCTCCTTCAAACACCTGTAATTATGTGCAACAAATTATTTGTATAATCCAGTTTATTAAAACAACACCCTTTGCTCAATATTCTCCACCAAGTTGATTGAACATACCCGCGGGTATCTACTATACAGCTGACTGTACTGTCTGACCTGCTATCAACAAAATTACCAAGGGGATGATAGGGGCCTACAAGGGTTTATTACATAAGGGATACCACGAGGGATTGAGTGAGTCGGGGGAGATTGAAGTGACCTCAATACGGCCACCCTTCGACCGCAACTGGCCTCCCTCTAATTAGTGGGGGTGGACACTGTACCCCAATCCCGACCCTCACTTGAATGAGTAGAACAAACCACTGTCGCAGGGTTGCAGTAATTAATTCGCGGTCAGGGGATGGAAGGTCGGGAAAAGGGAGGGTTTACTTTGATACTTTGCTAACATTTGGGGGCCAACAGCCACGAATGTGCCGATGCCGTAATTATTGTGACTTAGGTTCTGCGGTCATTTGAACTGTCGACAGCATGGAGACCAATTTTTACCGTGTGATAATAATTTTTTTTTACCTTTGTATATTTATATTCTATGGTTTTAAGCCATAACTAAGTAAACATGCAACATTTATTGTAACATAAGGTATACATAACTAAATATAGGCCCTAGTATTAATATTAATAGTGTACTAAAAGGGAAATTTGTATGCAAATTGTTATGTCAGCACATAACTTAAAACACTATCTTAAACTAGGGCATAATTTATATTCTTAGTTCTTACACAGTCAGCTTAAGGTGGGGATGTAGAGAAAGCAAAAAAAGGTAAGTGTTTTTGCAGTTTTTATATCAATTTTTTTGTCAAAATATCTTGAATATTGATTCAGTACAAACATTGTGTTTAATTTTCTTCATATGATGATATCAGTAGGGAGTCCTGAAATTTAATGACATCTTTTTTTCTTCATTTAAAAAGTTATTCATTTAATGCTGCTTGCTCATGACAGATATACAAGAAATTCATGTGAAGTAAATTAAACTCTTATGTTTCTTCTACTGGAGCAATATTTTATGTATTTTGGAAAAAAAAAACCTTTGCTATGAAGTCTGCAAAATCACCGGTCTTTTTCCTCGCGTTTTCTGTATCACCTTAAGCACCAAGAATTTAAATAATAGCCACCCAATTATTTTGAACGCCGCGTGAGATGTAATTAAAGTCCCTAGGCCTTGTTTTTGGCCTTTTTAGCATCTCGGATACAGGGACAACATTCAAGAACGATATAACACGGTTTTACTAACGTTTTAATAAAATATTTTTTCCCTATAAGCTATTAAACTGGAAGTTATTTTGTGATTTATGGTGATTGTCTTCAAAATATTAATACTAGTAATAAATACTTGCGTTTTGAAAACCTAAAATGGGAAGATGACGTGACTAAAGGTCAGTAGTTTTTATGTAGTTTTATAAAAAAAAACGCTTTTGGCCAAAATATAATAAACTATTGCTCTGTTAGATTTATTTAGTTTAATTTAATACATAATAATAATAATCGTTTAGGGATGATGTCACCATAGGGAACCCACCCAAAATAGCATCCAGTTGAGAGACCTACTTCTATTTAATAATAGAATCAAACCAAATCATATTCATTTTTTATTAATCACTTACAATACCAGTTTTAAAATATTCCATTTAATAACTTTTGTATTAAAAAATATTAACCAAACTAAGCACTTTTAAAATAGGTTTATATAACCAATTTGAACTTTGGTTTGGTGTATAATAAATACAATTTAATGACCTTTACTAAATTTTCGAAATACAATTCGTAAAAATTGTATGTTTATACATTTTTGAATGGTGCTTATAACTTTTCTGTTTGTGCTAGTCAAGAGTCAAATCTACTTTTATAAATTCCATATTTTATGACATCAAGAATTGTCTGATAATTTATATTAATTTAAATGAGGTATACCTACACTTTTTACTGTTTATTTGGATAAAAAATATAATATGGATAGAAAAATCTATTATTTTCTTTATTCTTCTCAATAGTGTAAACTACAGTCAAATGAACTATTTTTCTTAATTCAAAGTTTTATTGTTTAAATAATTAGGCTTATGTATCGTTGGTTATACAATTTTGCTTGAAATTAACTAATAAGATTTTACTTCCCTTTCAGTTGTGAGAAGGAGCTGTTTATTAAATTTCAATTCCTCAGCACATCCAAAAGTATCTATTGTCTATAATAACGAGTGTGTGAGGTTCACATGAGATTCATATTAGGATTTCAAGTTTTTGAATCTGGAATATTTTGTGTAAAATCTGTATATTTATTTACGTCATGAGCCGAAGTGTTGATCTCTGCCTTTACTAATGTAAACATTATTTTGTTACTCACCTAATTTTCCCCTCTATCCTCTTCACCCACTTGTCAAGGGAACATTTTGGCGAACCTCCCTATGCCAACACGAAAAACATACAAACTCTGCTATGTCAACTCCAATAATGTTCCATGAGTAGATAGAGAGCGAGACACTCTACTGTAAGACGTCAGATATAAAACAGTAATTAACAACCAAGTAGTTAACTCCCCGGGAGAGAATGCGCACTTTCTCACATTTTGTACTTAGCATTCGACACATTTGCCGGTATAAGTAGGGTCCGCGAGTATACTGAATTCCAAATCTCTCGTGAAAAACGTGCCCAACGTGAACACTAACATGCTTGACCCCTCTCCAGCTGGATTCGAAGCCGTATTACATACGTGGTTGTATAAAGCCTCAATTAACATGCGCAAAGCAAAGCCTATTAGTTTTATCTTAACACTACTACGTTAAGTTTTTTTCAACTATTTTTCATGTTTTTTATATATGAGTTCTTGGGACTTAAACACGGTTTTATGTTAAATCAATATAATTATTTAGATGGAAAGGGATGTCTACCATTTTGAATAAGCAATTAAATTTTAATTTTAGATTTTAAATTTAGTAAAATTAATAGCTGAATTGAACTTCTTAAGTGTATTTAAAAAAAAAAATTCATAAAACATTTTTGCACCGCGTCTTACTAACCGTTCGGCTTATACGCCATTTTTTAATTACGCTAAATGTTAAAGGATGAGTAAGGTTAAGTTTAGAGGGAGTGTACCCACATTTTCATGGAAATCTACCGTCAGTACACTTGACCATGATTCAAGCCTCAATCTTCCCATCATTGGCAGTTAAGTCTTTACTAGCCTTACCCCAGAGATGGTGAGCCTGTGACCTTGAAGACACATGCGGTATTTTGAGGTTTTTGGTGTTGTTTTTCCGCATTTTTTTACTTTCTATCGACCCCTCGAAGAGAGAAGTATCGCAATCGTAAAAAAAAAAATTGAATTCAAGATTTTGATAAATATTGACGCTCCATGACTCCCTGAAACAAAAAAAAATGTTATTTTTGCGATGCCGTCTGTCTGGCCGTATCTCGGGCCAGAGCCGAAACCATTTTACCGATTGAGATAAAACTTGGTATCTAGGGTTTACATAAGGTACCCCAGAGGAGTTTATGAAATTAGCTATCCAACCCTAAAATTATTTAAATTTAATGAAGGGCAAAAATAGAAAAAATCGATTTTTTCCAAATATGCTTTAATGGTTTTATTAAATTTTGTTTCTAAGCAATATTTAACACTACAAACAAAATGGCAACTATTTTTTTTCCATGAAAATAACTTTAAGAGCACTTTACATAATCAAACATTTCCAATCTAGATTAGGGCTCTATTATATCCGCAACCATTTGAGGTACGAGATAACGTATCATTGTAAGGTTGTTATAGTGTTGTTGTGTTTTTGGTACCGCGTCTTACTACCCATTTGGGCTATACGTTTAAGTACTAATTACGCTAATGGGCTAGGAATTGTGAAGATTGTATTTATAGGAAGTGAACCCACATTTGCATGGAGGGAGAGTGGAAACTCATTTAGGGGAACCCCCCCTTCCCCCCCAGTTCACCCAACTGAGTTTCGAAGCTTGATCTCCCCGTCCTCGGTAGTCAAGATCAAAACGAAACTAGTGCGTTATCTAACTACACCACCGAGGCGGGTTG
This sequence comes from Timema bartmani, assembly GCA_902151455.1. Taxonomy (NCBI): domain Eukaryota; kingdom Metazoa; phylum Arthropoda; class Insecta; order Phasmatodea; family Timematidae; genus Timema; species Timema bartmani. The sequence continues at coordinate 7,960 of CABFWB010009236.1, forward strand.
TAATACTGTTAAAAATATTTTATTCTGTAATATATTTTTATAAAACCAATAGTTTCTGAACCATAAGGAACCATATATATATTTTTTATGGAGTACTCAGAAATTTTAAATCGAATTTTAAGATCTTTGGTGGACAAAGACGATTCTCTTTACTCAATGTTTCTTTAACAGTGTACATTACTACATTTATGCTATTTGATATAGTGTTTCTGCAACAGTGTATATTATTTTGTTTCACAAACTTCCTTAGTTTTTAGTAAATGTTTCTATTTTAAGATTAAAGAGAGAGACAAGACGGTCTGTGAGGTGCACCATTCAATTTTTGTTATAAATTATGTATCTTCATTATTTAAAAATCATACATCCCCCTACATCGTGTATTTTAATTTATTAAAATTAAAAATCATTATTTTAAAAATCATCAATCTTATCGATCTCTTTATCTATGATAGGTCCTTGATCATATTTTGGTAAAGTGTAGACTATTGTAAAATGATGTGCGGCCTAATGATAAATCTGTGAAGCGACATGTGGTCTTCAAATACCACCATTTCCTTACCATGCGGCCGCCGAAGCAGGATCATAAAACTTATTAATTATTTAATCAGATTTTTTTATAGTTTTAACGTGAAAGGATATAATAGAAAATAGAAGTAAGGTATTGAGAGTAATTAACTTGTAATAACGTGTCTTCAACAGGTCAATAAACCAATAGTTCTGACCCTCAAGGACGGGAATATCTCCCTAGTGACGTCTTTAGCACATTGAAACTTTTATAAACAAACAAAACTGTGTAAGCTATCATTACAGTTATTTATTTTACGTTAAATGATTATTATTAACCTATTATTATTTTTATAGATGGTCAGAAAATGTGCAGAGCATCTTGTTACTCGTTTAAGCTACCTAGCCTAGACTAAGGAAGTAGGGAGGAAGAAGTTAGAATGATTTAGAATAAATGTACCCAAGTTTTTAATGAGGGCAAGTGGAAAATAATTTATGAAAAAAATCCTTACTACACCTGGTTGGGATTAGAAACTTGACCACCCCACCACTGACAAAACAGACGGAATGAGGGATGAGGCTGACACTTTAGCCCCTCTTAACCACCAATGATCAGCAACATCATTATCACAGGGATATCAATTCCAGAAAATTATTATTTTCTTTCTTTTGAGTGATGTTTATTAAATATATCAATCAGACATGTTATATCTTATGTGCTATAGTTGTTTAGTAACTATATTTAAGGTAAAGATGTAGGGGACACCAGAAAATGTGTTTTTGAAATTATTTTAGCAAAACCTTTTTTTGTCGAAAATAAATCAAATATTTCTCCAGTAGAAAAATTGGTTTTAATTTTTTTCACATGGTGATATCAACAGTTCTTGAATATCTGTAAAGGGTGTCCTGTAATTAATGACATTTTCTTTACATTTAAAAAGTTTATCGTCGAATGTTAATAATAATGCTCATGACAGATATTCAAGACACTGTTGATATCAACATGTGAAGTAAATTAAACTGTATATTTCTAATAGAGCAATACTTTATTCATTTTGGCAGAAAAAAATTTGCTATAAGAACTGAAAAACACTGACCTTTTATAACGTCCCCTACACCCCCCTCCCCCACCTTAAAGATGTGGCCCAGATAATAAATAGCCTATGTTTTGTTCGACAAGGTTTGACATGTTTGGTAAGAGTATCGATTTTCCGTTGCCGGTAGCGAGAGTCTTGCAAATTCTCGGTCGGAGACGTTACCCTCAAGGGAAATCGTCTTGGTTCCTATGATAAGGTAAACAATCATGTAAATATCTCTCCCCTCCCCCCTTCTCCTTTCTCTCCTCCGAGTCTCCCGACGACATCATTATTATAAGCTAGGTAAACACTCTCTGGCCGTTAATAAGACAATTTCATTAGCGTTGTTGACACAAGGGACAGATTCTGTACCCGCTACAGCGACATCAAGGAATAGCATGTTATAATCATCTCTTCCCCTTCTTGCCCTGAAACATGTTTGCATAGTTTTTTGTTTGATTTTTAGATAAAAATATTATGTGGTTTCCTTTGAAATCACAAGATTTTTTAGCATAAGTATGATCTCAAGCTCAATTTTAGGAGTAACCATTTAAGTTAAGTTTTGAGTTGAATATTTACAAAACATTAAATGAAATGTTAACTTTTTATTATTATTATTATTTGTGATATTATATAATAATAATAATAATAATTAATATTTAATTAAATCTAATAATAATAATTTATTTTTCGTTAATTCTTATTTAATTAACTATAATAATAGTTTAATTAACTATGAAAATAATAGTTTATATTTGATTTATTATTATTTAATTAGGTATAATAATAATATATATATTATATATATATATTAATAGATGAAGCTTTATTATTCATAGAAATATATATATATTTCTATGAATAATAAAGCTTCATCATCTTAAAATATACTTTATATTTGGTTTCTGATATCTACGTATATACAGTTTTCATTTTATTAGACTATATCGTATCTAAGATGTCTTCTCTGATTAGGTATGGGAATAACTTATATTAATTCTCATGTCATTTTTCTAGTTCACATCTACTCACACAAATAAATAGTTTTAGGGATTAGCTTTTACATCAAATGCATTATTTATATATTTCTAAGGTGGTCTATATTTCATATTTTATCTAATTTAATTTTGTATGATAAACTATGCTTTATTAAGTTGATTTAACTAAATAATTTTGTATTGCAATTCTTAAAATACAATATAGGCTAAGTAGCTGACTCTGTTAATATGCCACATTCAGGATCATTGCCTTATTTCGTGATGAGAGAATGACTAACTTATATTACATTGACAAACTAACATTGCAATACGGTAAAGATTTTGCACTTAAACACAAGGGTCCAAAGTTTTATTCCCACGCTAAAATGGTCATTTTGTCAAAATGTAATTATTTAACTATGATGCGTCGTTTCAATTAAGTTTACCCACATCGGTGGCGCAGTTAGTTAACGCACTTGTTTCGTGTTTAGCTAGACTGCCAAGGACGGGGAGATGGTCATTTTGTCAAAATGTAATTATTTAACTATGATGCGTCGTTTCAATTAAGTTTACCCACCTCGGTGGCGCAGTTAGTTAACGCACTTGTTTCGTGTTTAGCTAGACTGCCAAGGACGGGGAGATCAAGGTTCGAATCTCGGTCAGCTGAACTGGGGGTGGTTTTTCCTAAATGGTTTTCCACTCTCCCTCCAACCAAATGTGGACTAACTTCCTATAAATTTAACCTTTCCCATTCCTAGTCCATTAGCGTAACTAATACTTAAGCGTATAACCCGAACGGGCAGTAAGACGCGGTGCTAAATAAATACATAAAAACACATGATAAAACAAAATAGCTTGATATGAGGCATGCTACGATTATTTGTATCGAAACAGAACAAAAAAGCTAATCTTCGTTTCAAAGGTTAGTTTCGATGGATTCTTCCCTCACGAAACCTTACTTGAGTTGATGTACGACTTTGCAGATGTCATCACTT
>CABFWB010009237.1:0-13889 GCA_902151455.1 Timema bartmani
AAAAATGGGAACAACAGTTTAATGTAGGAATAGCGCCTCAGTATATAGAATAGGCACTGGGGCAGAATGTAAGGATTAATTAAATGAAAAAAAAATGAAAAAAAAAGTACTTGTTTATGTAATTCACATTTTTTGTCTATCTTCAATATTTTTCCCAGAAAAGCAATAAAACTCCATTTTATAGCTTAATTTATAATATTACTTAACTCATTACTAGATCACCCGATTTTAAATTTTATTACGGCAAATGAATCCTTATTTTATACACATTATCTTACTACGTGGTCATTTTTTCGGGTAGGCGCCAGTTTTCCTGGAAATTAGGATCAAAGATGGTGGTCTGATTTTTTTTATTTTTAAGTTGTTTTGCCCGTTCGATGTGTCGATAAAACGCTGTAAGTTTAGTTACCAGGCTGATTCGCCACCATATAATACAATTATGTGATAGACAAAAACTTTTTAAAGATATTTGTAAAACAAAACATTTCAAGCGAGATGTCTAAATTAATCCTGTATATAGATTACTACGAAATTAGCCTTTACTTCCGTTTAAAATGTAGACATTTCAGAGGTATTTAACAACGTAGTCATTATTAATAAATTAGTTAAACAATCATTAAGATAAAACCTAAAATTAAATAATCTAGATTAAGTCACAATATATAAGTAATATAGAAATAACATTGATTTATAAACAAATAAAGCGAGTTCTTTTTACCCTTTCAAGGTCAGTCCTCGTCGCTTAACATTTCGTCTGAATCGGACACTGCATTTGCATTTGTGTACTCATTGAAGCACTCTTTTCCGTAGCATTCCCAACCCGGAGAGCAGGGAAGCTTTGTAGATTTGCAAGAACACCCTGATCTTTGACCCCCTGTAGTGCCTTACAACATGATATTTAGTGAATTATTTGGGAAATGACTGGATAGCTGTAATGACCGTTCTGTATAAAGAATCTTCAAGTTTCCACCCACTGTCAGCTGGAGAAGGCAAATCTGAATTTGGCTGAAGTGCATTTATCCGAACTAAAGCTTGGTAATTGGCTCGCTTATGTGCAGACGAAGAGCATCTTGGGTAGGAAGAAGGTGCTCAAAATCTTTCCCCTGGTAGAACATCTTCACTCGTACATCTAGCACATTATTTTCTTCTGCACGTCGTTGGTAAAGCATCGCAGTGAATAGTTCCACCTTGTAGTATCATCTTCATCTGGTATCTTGTTTGTCCCCAGCTTATAAAGTAGCTCTGCGTGTTCCATATACATCTTCCAAGCTGACTGTTTTCCATGTCCCCTAAACTGACTTACAGTATCACAGCCACTCAAGCTGTGGAATCATAATAATGATGAATGAATATTTTCTGGCATTTCTGCTACAATTTTATGGATCTGTATTACGCTTGTAGGATTACTTATTTTCAGCCATACTCTGGAAGCTAGATTATGCCCCACCAGAATAACCAAAACGTCGGTATCATCACAGCAAAACACAAGTGATGTAGACGCATGTTCACCCACATGGTTTCCATGCAGTATCATTCTTGTGTCTGCTTCCTCTTGTTGCGAATGAAGTTCAGCAATATATCCTCTTATGAAATGCTCAGCTATTCCTGAGGAAAACCCTCCAACAGTTACCTCTTGGTCACTCCTCAGATTTTTTCATGCTGCTTTGAGGGTTTCCTCGGTTAAGAAATTTACGAGGCTATCTTTGTTGGTAGCGAGTGCTATGAAATTGCTCCAGGATTGAGGAAGAGGAGTTAATCTGTTGTTTATAATACTCCGAATAGGTGTATATTTGCCACATCTTGATGCTTTTATGGATGACTTACTCGATGGCGAAACGTACTGATCAAAGACAACATCAACTTGAGAACATGAATGGTCGAAATTAGCAAAAACCTTCTCTGTAAAGCAGTCTGCCATGTTTCCAAAGGTTTTTGATGTTTTTGGCTTTCCTATATGCTGTACGAGAGCCATACCATCAATAATGGTTGCAAGTTTCACCAAATTATCAATATGTATGCAGTCGAGTATATTATCTTCAATAATTATTTGTGACCGAATATAGGTTTGAAAAGAGAAGGTGGATAGTCAACTAATTTATGTTTCAGAAACAAGTGTGCATTGAACATCTCTGATCTTGTTGCACATGCCAATACTCCTTGACTTACTTTTATTGCCGAATGCACACAGTTTGGTTTACTCATTCGCAGTTTATTTGACTGTAAATATCTTAAGTTCTTTGGGTTAGAATTTGATATTTTGTCATAGAAATTTACATCAGTTTGAGGGCCAAGACGGCGCTGAAGTATAGTGTTAATGATCTTCCGCCCTTTGTAAGGTGCATTAAGAATTTTATTTGAAACAGCATCTGGAACAACGTCCCCCATGGCAATGCACAGCAAGTTGGTAGTGTCATGATGAAATAGGTTAAAGTATTCAAACTGTTTCTGCAATATCTTTACATCTTCAAAATCTCACTGCTTTCTTTTTTGCTGTAGTTCATTGTGACTGAAATATGTCACAACTTCGAGTCCAAAAAGTTCACTAGCCAATTGGGACAACCAACCTGTTTCATTGAAATTCAGCTCCCACATTTGTCTTGCAGGCTCAATGCAAGTTATATTTACAATACCACCTACAACTTTACAAATTTTATTGACATGTTCAATGGCTTGGTCAGTTGGAATCCTATCAAAGTTGTGATCTGTTCGTTTGATGCTGAAGTTGCCTGCTGCAAATTCCGCATACACATCGGGAGCTGCAATAGGCAAAGATTTCATACATTCCAAGTATACTGGTCCCCACCTCATGTAGTTTATATGATCATACGCAACTATCAGGGAAGCATGTCTTCAAAAGCAGTTAAGTGTTTATGCCAATTTCCTTCTCTCTCTGCTCTTATGAATCTCAGCCGTGTGAAGATAATCTCCAGATATGATATTTAATATCTGAATGTTTTGTGTGTGAATATTTAATTCACAAATTCTTAAAGTGCATTAAGAATATTTGATAAATTTTTCAAGAACTGTTGAACTCCTTCTTTGCCTTCCTAAAAATTACTGTTCCTGAATGAGGATGCAATAAGGCTTGAAAACTGTTCAGCCTGTTTTACATACAGTTCAATTGGACGAATCTTTACCCAAATGATGAACTCATTTAAAAGGACATTCCAAACTACTTCATATGTGATTTTGTGAGCTCTAATAGCTCTGTTATATTGCTTTCCTTCAATTATATCAGCTACTGTATTTTTAGAAAACAGTCCACTTTCTGTTCAACAATGTTCCATCCCAGAATTTGTGAAGTGCTGCCCAATAGCTGTAATGTATACCATAATGGTATGGAAACCTCCTAGCCTTAGGATTATTTCACTATCAGCATTTTGATTGGACCATACTAACTCATTAGCCTTACAGTAAAGTGCTTGATCACATGTAATAGCAACGCGAGCTTGGCCCAAACTGTAGCAATTGCTTTGCATCTGAGGATCACAGTCCAAATTGTGTCATACTTAGTAGCTGGCGCCGGTAGTAAAGGACTAAAGCCAATGACAATTTTTGGTGCTTCATCATTAGTAATGAGCTGGTTAAATATGTCCATCCTGTAATCGCTACGTCATCTTGTTTCTGTTGTGAATTTCTGGTCCATATCCAAGGTACATCCTGCGACATCTTCGACATGTTTTGGTTGTGGTCAATTGGTGGTAGTAACTGGTTACATTGCCTACTGTATACTGGAAGCTTCAGTGATCTGTTGATTTTTGACGCTGTTTTAATCAGCTGGTACAACTTTTAAGACTCTATCATTATCTATTGGAGTGGGAGTTTGCATGGACAGTGTCTTAGCAAGTACTCCATGCTGGAATACTTCAATGTGAGTAGCATGAAATGTCCCCTTACCATCAAGTATTTCTTCCAAAATATCAATCTTGTCAGCTGCAAATTGAATAAAATGACCAAATGCTATGTTCCGAGGAACGACTATGCCATTTTTCACAAACTTATGCACATCCTCATTTGCTATTGTTGCTTCAATACGTCGAACAGTATTGTAGGGTATACTGCATCCAGCTGCATTCATAAAGTTGACAAGTTTTTTGGACCTTTTTGCGTGATGTATTTTCAAACCAATAGCAACACGCTTTGGTGTCAATTGCCTACCTTTATATTGCAGGTATATCAAATCCTGACAAACATAAAGTATATCTCTCTTTCTCATGGCATCGTAAGGACTATTTTAATCCATATCCTCAAAGTTATCTTCGAGGGTAAGACGAACTAAGTCGTAGAGACTATCAGGAACACACTTTCTGGATTCTTGTAGAGGAATTATATTAAACCCTTTCATACCATTTGTTTCTTTCAAGTCACTTTTGATTACAAGTACAGCATGATGCAATATTATTATTTTTGAAAATTATTCGTACCACTGTAGTCCCCCTTGTTCATGTTCATTTTTCTCCAATTCTACTGAAGCTTGAACTGCTGTGCCACTTGTAACAGTAGGGAACATTAAGAGAGGAAGACTAGGATTCCTTTGCTTTTGGAATGTTATTTTGTCCTTATAACGATTATGCAGGTGACTCTTAAGTTGTTTCAATTTCATGTTATCGCCTTCATCATTCCACAAAGTACAGAATATGTACAGAATATCCTTCATGATAAATACATATTTCCTAGAAAATCCACTAATCAACTCTTCGAAAAGTTTGTACAAAGCTTGATTAGTTTCAGTGACAGGAATGCATTCATATGTTGCTGCATTTTCGGTAGCATTTCTGTCGGCGATTTCAAGCTTTCGTTGTTCTTGCCGGCGACACTCAACATGGTAATGGGCTTCCAGTGCAATTAAGTATTCTACACCTATACGGCAGTACAAAGTTTTATTTCTTTCTGCCAGAGAACGAATGGAATTCATTCGTTCAAAAGAAAACCTGACTGAGTCGTTTCTTTTTTGCATTTATTTGGCAAGAAATACACATACCCCAGTTTACTGTAGGTACTAGCGACCTTCGGCTTGTGTTTGAGACGTCTTTGGAAGTGGATGGTAGAGGCACCTCCTCGTATTGTTGAAGCTTGGATGATTTATTTACAAGTCGGCTAATATGTCCTATATGTGTAAAATAACTATAACATGAACTGTGCCAAAACAAATCTCGATCTACATCACTTTCGACCCTTCTTTGCAATATATAAAGAATACCGCCATACTGTGAATCCAATTCAGAAACTGTCTTCCATAGTGTTATGGTTTCCTTTATTTTGCTAACTCTTGTTTAGGTACTCTCACGAATTTCTTTCTTAGATTCTTCTTTAAAACATATGAGGCAATGTAAGCTCTTAAATTTCGCACCTTTAGCTGGACTCAAACGTGCAACAGGCTCCATCTTATTTCAGCACAGCTTCAGCATATGCAACAAATGGCAGTAAATGAGAATTATTTACACAATTAATACCAAGATACAGAAAAAATATGACACAAGACCAGTACACATTGCGGGAGTTTTAATTTGATACCCTACACGACCATACTCGCTATTGATCAACATAAAAAGAAAAAAACTGGACCACCATCTTCGATCCTCATTTCTGGGAAAACCGGTGGGTATTAGAAAATAATGGTCATATTGTAAAATAATATGTATAAAATTAAGATTTATTTTCCGTAGTAAAATTTAAAATCGGGTGATCCTGTAATGAGATAAGTAATATTATACATGAAGCTTTAAAAATACGTTTTTCTGGGAAAACTATTGAAGATAGACGAAAAATGTAAATTATATAAAAAAGAACATTAAAAAATATTTGATAAGTAAAAAAAATTTTCTAGCCTCTGACAATTGGGGAATGTGCCCACCAAACCCCCCCCTGAAATTATTGCCTGGCTACGGCCTTGAACACTACGTTCATATAGTCATGGATGAAGTCATGTGATATTTGATAAATAATATGAGTGGAGGTGGAACCACAGGTAGGATAGGTGTAGGGGGTGGGGAGTCAGGAGGGGAACTACCACACTTGCCGATAGTTTTCCCCCAACCCAGAAATAAATTTGCCCTCCTATTGATTTATTTCAGTTCCCTCTGAAATGTTTTAATATGAAGCTGAAAGATTTCGTTGCACCAAAATAAACATTTTAAAATACCAGAGAAATGACAAAATTTTGTTAGAATTATTATATTTATCTCAAAGCTATGAATATGGCCGTTTCCCAAGTTCTTTATTTTTGTAACTCTGTTACAAGAACAACAACTAAATTCTATCAAATGGGTTTGCACTCACCCTCGTCCTCGCCAAATGTAAACACTAGAGCCCACACGCCGCCAACATCCACTCCCCAGCTCTCCGTCCCACTGACTGAATGGAGGTACGGCCCGACTTTCCGATCGTGAAGGAAGCCCCGCCCACAAGCAATGTGGGATATCAACTTGACCCGTGAAGGTTCGAGAACCAGGGACCAGACGGTTCTACAAACGTCCAGCAGTTCCCAGAGACGCCGCCTGTCTCTCCCGAGCGCTGTCTCTCCCCCCTTTTTCATTCCGTTTCTCCTTCCCTCTCTCCCCCTCTCTGTGGACGTATTGATATTCCTTGAGACTATATATTGGAATGTATCTGGTTAGTAGTTACTCATTGTATCACTGGCCTCTAGGTGAGAGCGCCGCTCTATACTTAAGTTAATATTTAATGTATCAAAATTCTGTTTCGGCGTAATGTGTGCGGGGGGAATCTTTTCGAAATTAACGTTTGGGACTTATTTAAAATAGTTATTGAATTTCGGATGACTAAACTTTCTTTTCTCGCCGCCAGGTGGCAGTTTTTTAGACGCGCGCTTACCGCCATTTAAAGATGGCTTGCAAAGTTAGGGCGTTAGGTCTATTGTCAGGGTATTAGGTTGTGATTATGTTTTTTTATGTTAATTTCTTAGGGCTGGGAGGTTCATTTTATTTTGGCATTGTCACTCTGACATTATGTATATTCATATATCTTTTAGAATTTTCGAGGTTGGGGCAATGTTGCTAAGCTAACAGATATATATATATATATATATATATATATATATTATTCGAGCTTAACTTGTTTTTGTATTGAGGGAAAGTTAACAGATATATATAGCTTATTTGAGCTTAACTTGTTTTTGTATTGATGGAAGGATAACAAACTGTTTTAATGTCTTCAATTATTTATCTTGATAATGAACCATATACATGAACCTTAGAATATTGTATTTACGACTCTTGTCATATTTAATATATATTGAACTTAACTTTTGCATTAAAGTCTGCTTAGGGACTTTCTGGTTGTATTCGTCACTAAGTATTTGTTCTCTATTTTTCTCCAACTTGGATGACGTCAAGCAATATTGGTATTTCTATGCATATATTGCTGTAACCGTCTCACAGGCTGCCAGAACACGTGTGACCAAGTCCAAATATTGCTGTAACCGTCTCACAGGCCGCCAGAACACATGTGACCAAGTCCAAATATTGCTGTCACCGTCTCACAGGCCACCAGAACACGTGCAACCAAGTCCAAATATTGCTGTCACCATCTAACAGGCCACCAGAACACATGCGACCGAGTCCAAATATTGCTGTCACCGTCTCACAGGCCGCCAGAACACTTGTGACCAAGTCCAAATATTGCTGTCACCGTCTCACAGGCTGCCAGAACACGTGCAACCAAGTCCAAATATTGCTGTCACCGTCTCACAGGCCACCAGAACACGTGTGAGCAAGTCCAAATATTGCTATCACCGTCTCACAATCCACCAGAACACGTATGACCAAGTCCAAATATTGCTGTCACTATCTCACAGGCCACCAGAACACTTGCGACCGAGTCCTAATATTGCTGTCACCGTCTCACAGGCCGCCAAAACACATGTGACCAAGTCCAAATATTGCTGTCACCGTCTCACAGGCCACCAGAACACGTGTGAGCAAGTCCAAATATTGCTATCACCGCCTCACAATCCACCAGAACACGTGTGACCAAGTTCAAATATTGCTTTCAGTATCTCACAGGCCACCAGAACACTTGCGACCGAGTCCTAATATTGCTGTCACCGTCTCACAGGCCGCCAGAACACATGTGACCAAGTCCAAATATTGCTGTCACCGTCTCACAGGCCACCAGAACACATATTACCAAGTCCAAATATTGCTGTCACCGTCTCACAGGCCACCAGAACACGTGTGACCAAGTCCAAATATTGCTGTCACCATCTCACAGGCTGCCAGAACACATGCGACCTAGTACAAATATTGCTGTCACCGTCTCACAGGCCACCAGAACACGTGTGAGCAAGTCCAAATATTGCTGTCACCGTCTCACAATCCACCAGAATACGTGTGAACAAGTCCAAATATTGCTGTCACCGTCTCACAGACCACCAGAATACGTGTGACCAAGTCCAAATCTTGCTGTCACCGTCTCACAGGCTGCCAGAACACGTGTGACCAAGTCCAAATATTGCTATAATCATCTCACAGGCTGCCAGAACACATGCGACCTAATCCAAATATTGCTGTCACCATCTCACAGGCCACCAGAACACGTGTTACCAAGTCCAAATATTGCTGTCACCGTCTCACAGGCCGCCAGAACACTTGTGACCAAGTCCAAATATTGCTGTCACCATCTCACAGGCTGCCAGAACACATGCGACCTAGTCCAAATATTGCTGTCACCATCTCACAGGCCACCAGAACACATGTGACCAAGTCCAAATATTGCTGTCACCGTCTCACAGGCCACCAGAACACGTGTGACCAAGTCCAAATATTGCTGTCACCGTCTCACAGGCCGCCAGAACACATGCGACCTAGTCCAAATATTGCTGTCACCATCTCACAGGCCACCATAACACATGTGACCAAGTCCAAATATTGCTGTCACCGTCTCACAGGCCACCAGAACACGTGTGACCAAGTCCAAATATTGCTGTCACCGTCTCACAGACCACCAGAACACATGCGACCTAGTCCAAATATTGCTGTCACCGTCTCACAGACCACCAGAACACGTGCTACCAGGTCTTCTGCGCTCACCACAGCACATCCCACATGCGTGTTGACGGCCTGCCACTGAGGCTTCTCACACCTCTCTGGGGCAAGGAAGGTTTTCCGCCCCAAGGCCAACTAATTTGTATTCCCCCGACTACCTCTATGAGTGTCACACAATTATAAAACACGGTGTATATATTTTGGGCTCAAACCCAGAAAACGGCCAATGGACGGATTATTTGCTCAATCCTAGGATTGGACATTTTAAAACGTCCAATCAGTCCATTGACAGTTTTCGGGCCTTGCGCTCAAAAAAATAACTGTCTTTCTTACGGATGTTTTACATTCTCTCCTTAAAGCTATTAAAGCTATTGGGAATGGGCCTCTCCCATCATATTTTTGAGAATTGGATGCCTATAGAATCTATTTAGAATTGTTTTTTAACTATAACTACAGTCCATTTGTCCTGATCCCACATATAACTAAATATTTATATGTTACATGTGTGTGTGTCCAGGCATTTCTCCTGTGACTTGTAATAACTTCACACCCTCCTCATATTGCTCTCTTAGGCTAAATATTCTACGTCACTAATAACATCAACTGTGCCCAGGGTCACCCAGAGGGCTCAGGGCAATGACACTTTAGGGGGCCCCTTTTACACAAAATAACCACTGCAAGTTGATTTATTGATTTTTTTAATATACTATTTAAACTGTGTATGAGTACATGGAAAAAGACGAACATTTTCCTATGCAGTTAAACTACATTATTTTAATACTTATAATCCTAGCCGTCTTTTAAATATCCGGGTTTGGAAGATATGTAGGCTAAACAATCACATTGCCTTTTATGAGCATGAAGTGTTGTGGCTGCGTGTTCTATAATAGAGAAATATTAGGATATTTGGGGACCCCAGGAAGGAGGGGTTTGGGGAAAACTGCCCCATTTACCAAACCTCTTGACGGCCATGATCACACTAGAGCATTTAAATGAAATAAATGGTACGAAACTTTGCATGAACTTTCTCACTCCATCGTTAAAAATTGAGATATTTACTCAAAACTCGTAATATAATTATGTTAAACTAAATAATATACACTAGCAAACCCAAGTAAAAATTTCGCCATACTTACTTAAAATGTTTTTTGACTCCCAGTTTTAAATTTTATAATTTTAATTTCCAAGCAATTAAAGTCCTCATTTGTATATTTGGACCCATAATAAAGATCGATATTGGGTCCACAAGGGTCAACTTCTCGTTTTAAAATGTCGAATTACAGTTACAATTTTTGACATTTTACTAGGGGTTGAACAACTGGCTATTAAATTCCTTATTTATAAATTTAGACCAATAAAAAAGGTAGATATTGACTACTAGGTCTAAATTGATAGAGATTAGATCATTGCTGTACAAATATTTGCCACAAGATCTTAAAGGAAAAAGAACATAAATATTTTGAAAGACTTAATGATCTGCTTATCCTATAGAATTAGAGAATTATTGCGTTAAGACTTAAGTGGTATCTCTATACAACTAAAGCTTACAAAATTGTCTTAATATATTTGCAAATATCTCAGAAACTATTGGTTTTATAAAGATATATTTCAATTTCAAATAAAAGTTTTTTATTTTTAATAGTACTACAATTTTGCAATGATAAGTTATTTATTATCTTAAATAATTGCGGAGATAAGGAAATTTTCGCTTCTCTAAAGTACTCTAAAGGTCATTTAAATAAGAAAATAAAAATAATCATTTTGTTTATAATCTTAATCAACGCCCAGATACAAATTTCAATCAAAATTGTTAGAGCCAATTTTGAGAAAATTGATTTTTTCTCTTTTCGACTTTTATTAAATTACTCTTAAATTTAGGGTTAGACAGATGGCATTGCAAAAACCATTTTTTAGGGTTTGTGGGGTCATGAAAAGTTGACATCCATCAACATCTCAGGTTATATTTTTTTGACGGTCGCAATACTTTACCTTTAAGTGTTCGAAAAGTTAAAAAAAAACATATATATATTTGCGTATAGCTTGAAAATGATTGGTTTTATAAAAATATGTTTCAAATAAAAGATTTTAACTATAAATATACCTACATATTTGCAATGAAATTTAATTTAATATCTCAAAGATTAACGGGGATATGATAAAATATTAGAATTTACGCATCAGCCCGGAACCCTTAAAGGCATTTTGACGATAAATGGAGAGAATACAATTTGTTTGTAATATTGACCAATGCATAGAAATGAAATTTAATCAAAATCGTTAGAAACGATTTTGATAGAATCGATTTTTTCTCTTTTCGCCCTTAAGGAAACTACCCTTAATTTTAGGGTTAGATAATCAATTCCAAAAACTCATCTGGGCAAACCTATGAAAACCCTATACACCAAGTTTTAGCTTGATTGGTAGACCCCCTAATATAGTTTATGTTCTACTCCAAGGTACAGATAGACAGAGAGACGGAAATGCAAAAAACACTTTTTCGGAATTTTTTTGACGATCACAATATTATCTCCAGCTGTAAGGTAACGAGAAAGTAAAAAGTGGTTTGGAACTGTTGAATCATGACTCAATTTGAAGTAGCTAGATTCTAGAATATACAAACAGATTCTTACTTTCTCGCTACATTACAGGTAGAGAAAGTATTGTGATCGTCAAACAATCGAACACGAGATTATGACGAATGTTTCATGACCCCCCCTCCTCCCCCCGAATTCGAAAAAGTGGCTTTTCAATTTCCGTCTGTCTGTCTGTCCGTCTGTCTATACCTCGGAGTAGAGCCTAAACTGTTTTACTGATTAGGTTAAAGCTTGGTACCTAGGGTTTTTATAAGGTTGCCCCAAAGTTATTTTTTTAATTGAATATCTACCCCTAAATTTAAGGGTAGTTTACTGAAGGGAGAAAAGGGGAAAAAATTGGTTTTATCAAAATCAGCTCTAACGATTTTTATTAAATTTCATTTCTAAACATTCAGCAATCATACAAACAAAATGGCTACTTTCAATTTTTCGTCAAAATGACTTTAAGGGTTCTGGGCTGATGCGTAGATTCTAATTTTTTTTATCACATCCTCGTAAATTTTTGAGGTATGAAATTACTTATCATTGCAAATATGTAGGTCTATTTATAATAAAATATTTTATTTGAAACATATTTTTATAAAACCAATAATTTTCAAGCTATATGCAATTTTTATTTACTTTTCGTACACTTGAGATAAATTATTGTGACCTCAAAAAAATCTAAACCGACATGTTGATGGATATCAACTTTTCATGACCTCACAAACCCTAAAAAGTGATTTTTGCAATGCCGTCTGTCTAACCCTAAAATTAAGAATAGTTTAATAAAGGGCGAAAAGAGAAAAAAACGTTTTCCTCAAAATTGGCTCAAACGATTTTGAATAAAATTTGTATCTAGGCGTTGATTAAGATTATAAATAAAACTGTTATTTTCATTTTACCATGAAAATGATTTTAGGGTACTTTACAGAAACGGAAATTTCCATATCAACAACTATTTGAGATAAAAAATAACTCATCATTGTAAATTGTAGTACTATTAAAAATAAAAAACTTTTATTTGAAATATATTTTTATAAAACCAATAGTTTCGGAGATATTGACAGATATATTAATACAATTTTATGAGCTTTAGTTGTAAAGAGAACTACTTAAGGCTTAACGTAATAATAATTCAATGCCATAGAGTAAGTAGATAAGTAAGTAAGTCTCTCAAAAAAGTGTATGTTCTCTTTCCTTTAAACTCTATAAAATTTAAAATCGGGAATTAAAAAATGCTTTACGTAAGTATAGCGCAATTTATGCTTGGGTTTGCTAGTGTATATTATTTCGTTTCACATATATTACGAATTTTGAGTAAATATCTCCATTTTTAAACAATGGAGTGAGAAAGTCCGTGCGAAGTTTTGTACCATTTATCTTTAAATTAGCGCGTTCAACACAAGTATTATTAAAGATTGGTGGATACCCTGGTTTGTGGTCAGTTAAATTATTTATTTCGTTAAATAAAAAGTTGTATTTTGGTATTAAAAGTTGGTAGATGAAATTCTTGTTTTGGCTAAAAATGGTGAAAAAATGTACTCAAATTTAAGTGGTATAGCGAGCGCTATGGATGGACAAATTATGATTAAACTTATTTTTCTTAAAATTTTAAATATTTGCCTTTGGTCACATTATGACTGTCATAAAAGCCAGCTCCATAATATATTTTATTTATTAAAAATAGCCTATGTACTGTTTGGATATCGTTAACTCTCATTAAAATCAGTAAATTGACCATTGTTAGCATATAAAATACCAATTAGTCAATTTCACGAAAAGATCCAATTTAGATTTATTTTGAATTTGTAAAATACATTTAAAATTGCTACAATGAACTTTATAAAAATATTTTGATATTCATTTTGACGCGCTAGTAAAAGTTCGTGAAAGCACAACTCACGATATTTCGGTGTATCTGAGGATAGGTAATAGGAGGATAGCGTGAGAGGAAAAGCACCAACATTAGCGTGAAGAGAGGACAAGAAAATTACAATGACACTCAAAATGTGGAAAACTAGCCACAATGCACCCTGCTAAAGTTCGAACCACACCCAATCCAGTCTATTATTAAGTTGACTCCTTGGACTGTGCGACCACCGGTGGTTGCGTTGACGAATCGATGGGAGGTCCTGAACACTCCGCACTCCCCCTAAATCACCCTCTTGCTTGAAACAGTGAGGCACTTCCAGACCACGTGGTTTCTTCATGTGACTGGGTGGACCGACACACATTCTCACTGCTAGGAGGCACAGGTCACTTTCATTCTCACTGCTAGGAGGCACAGGTCACTTTCATTCTCACTGCTAGG
>CABFWB010009238.1:0-13888 GCA_902151455.1 Timema bartmani
CACTACCCAGCAACACGTATGCTTGTAGAGCGTTCATTGAAACTTTGCTCAATTACAAAAGTGAAGCCAAAATAACACATTTGAATTGCGGTCTCTGGCTCGCACACAGCCCCGGAACCTTTGAGGAGGCTAACGCTGGCAACAAGGGGTTTGAGGCCCGTCGCAGTCTCACCGCAAAAAGTAAGAGGGTGGATCTTTTGGGGTATCTACACGGTGATATGTATAACCAAGAAAAATACCTTTTGAACAGCACCGAACTCAGAGTCAAGTTGGTCCGTTCCAGGGACGGGTTTAGTCTTATGGCCGTCCCTGAAATCCCACACTTTAAGGTTCACATCGCTGAAGCCGGCCTTCTAGTGCGACGTGTCAAAGTAGCACCTTCTATAGTGTTGGCACTTGCCAAGGCATTAAACGTCAGTCCCGCAAAGTATCCCATCACCCGCGTGGAAGTAAAAATACTCACTATTCCTACAGGTGTACAAGGGAAATCACTGGACAACGTATTCACCGGACAATTACCCAAACGATGAATCGTGGGATTTGTATCAAATGCTACGTTCAACGTAGACGCCATCAAGAACCCGTTCAACTTTCAAACCTATGGCATGAACCATTTCTCGCTGTACGTGGACGGAGAACAAGTGCCATCGAAACCGCTACAGCCCGATTTTTCAAACAGCAAATATATCATGTCCTACCACACACTGTTTTCTGGAACGGGTATTTATTTCATGAACAAAGGTAGCAATATCACATGGGAAGCCTTCCCTAAGGGATATCATCTCATGGCTTTCAATCTCACACCTAATCTGTCCACCCACACGACATCACATTGGAATTTGATGAGGCATGGTTCTCTGAGCATCGAATTGATCTTCACCAGAGCTCTCACCGAAACCGTTAACTGTATCGTGTACGGGGAGTTTGCCAACATCATCACCATTGACAAGGACAGAAACGTCGTGACCGATTATGGGAGTTAATATAAGCGGCTTCCCGCCCCTTACACTCGTCATTTAAATCATGGACGTCATTGTAGATTTCCAGAGCTTCATCAACGACAGCAAACAGTTTATCGTCAAGGAACTGAGTGTTTTATCTGTATGCGGAACATTACTTCAACATTGGGTGTTAAAACCCCCATTCACTATCGAGGAACTTTCCACCTTCGCTAAAAAACAAGCTGACTATATTGCCAACAAACTGCACGGTATTCCCTGGGATAGTGGTCATGTGGATTACAGCCTGCTCGAATCCCTCATATCCCACGCCACAGCGCGTGCAGAAACCGTCTACGTCAAGGGAGCAGAAAAGAAAAAGTTTCTAGCCAAATACACGCCTTCGCCCGTCAGACGTACGTCAGAGGTTGTTTATCGTTGAAAACACTTAAATTGGGTCGCACCAAGTGCATGGAACATAGCTCTGTATGGAATTTCTGTTCAACCTCCATCGTTTGGGGACATCAAGATAGGATATTTGAAGATGGACACGAACACCATAAGACGTGCGCTGAAAACAAACAGCGGTTCCGTTCTGTACGGTTGGGTATTTTCCCTGCTAATCGACTACCCACAAGAAAAGCGTGACCTGCCACTCTCGTCATCAACACGGATTCCCACACCAATCCTCAAGCCTGGGATTAATTGGGTCGCCATCTTTATCGACAAGAGCGGCGTGGGAGAATATTTTGACAGTTATGGTTTTCCACCCCGTATAAAGTCACATCTGGCATTTATACGCAAAAACATTTCCCACACATCCAATAGCACGCTACAACTTCAAAGCATAGCCTCGGACGTTTGCGGTCATTACTGCCTCATGTACCTTTTCTATCGCACCCAGAACATTCCGATGAGAACTTTCCTAACCTTATTCTCGCCTACCAATCATAGAGGCAACGACGCTAATGTGGTGAGATATTACAACCCATTTTTCAAGAAGCTAGAGTCCTGCCACCCCTCAAGAGGCTGCGTCCAATCAGCGTGTGCCTATAAAAGGGGCGTGCCGACGGCGTGCCTGCCATAACCGCTACACTCGTCGAAGCGATCAAACATCATGGAAGGTCAAGACGTTTGCACCCACAAAGCGAAGGCGGTGAAGCCGCTCGCCACCACCAGTATTTTCAACACTTTGTTTGCGTTGGACGAAGTCGACGCCAAGCGAGTCATCGTCCTCATGAGCGTCAAGAACAACTTTACGCCCTATATCCAGCTATAAAAATGCGGAGGGAATTGTGCGGTGTTTAACCGTACAGAGTGGCCCGAACTGGGCAGCTTCAAGTCGGTCATATCAAAGTTTTTCATCAACACGCAACCTCCTCTGAAGATTAGTCTGACTAATCATGAAATCTCTCTGAGACGTATGTGCGGTGACCATATGGTCGTCATCAGCGAGAAACATGACGCTGGACTCCAATGTGTCACTTATCTAGCACCTAGCTGGGCGCGTCTTTGTGATGTGTGGGACCTCATCGACGTCACCGTCGACTGCCGGGATATGTGTTCGACACCCGTTGCACGCTATTGCAACTATTTGATTGACACACTCTTCGTGGATGTATGCGACACGCTAACAGAATCAGCGGATTTTATCGATCTTGAACAGCCTATGGTGGAAACGCACATCAGAAACCTGGATCTTATCAGTGATACCTGCTATACACGCCAAGTGGTCGGTTTGGACTATTACATGCTGGATTGTGAACTAAAAAAATTTACTAACGCAGCTAAGAGACATTGTAGAAAAACGTATGAATGAATATATGCGTCATTCCTGTAAAAGTGTATAATAAATAATATGTATGTCTGTAAAACCTATAATGTATAATAAATGTATGTTTTGTAATATCGTGTTTTTTTACGCAAAACCTGTCTGTCCCTTACACGTAATGTAACCATATATGGGACTCGAAGTGTAGAGCCACCAACCTAATACATCCCCACATGTTGACGATAGGTATCAAACAGCCAATTTTAGTAGACTTTTGTGAGTGATAGCGGCCCCTAACTGAGAATTATATATCCCTGGACGTTTACACCTGGAGAGAGAGGCCCCTGATTGTGTATTATAAAAGCTGTGTCAATGCTCCCGCTATTTTTGTCTCGACTTGTCTTGTCAACCCCACCAAACTGACGCTAGTTTTGCGATGACGTAACCAGGGAAAATCCATTGCACACGAAGAATGGGCGGATTGCGACATCATTCGTGTCTCAACTTGTCTTGTCGACCCACCAAACTGGCGCCAGTCATTATGGAATACCCATTGCCGAGGGGGGAGGGTTGCCAGGATCAATGACCTAGCTCACGGTTTCAAGGTCACGATATATTATTGTCTCAACTTGTCTTGTCGACCCGCCAAACTGGCGCCAGGCATCAGGGAAAACCCATTGCCGGGGAAAGGGGGAAGGTTGCAGGGGAAAGGGGGAAGGTTGCCAGGGTCAATGACCTAGTTCACGGTTTCAAGGTCATGATCTATTCTTGTCTCGACTTGTCTTGTCGACCCACCAAACTGGCACCGGGTTGTGACACAGGGAAAATCCATTACCTCATAGGGGCGAGGGAGAGGTTGCAACATCATTCAAGGTCATGATCTATTCCTGTCTTGTCGAGCCGCCAAATTGGCGACGGGTTGCGACAGAGCGATGACGTCATCAGAAAAACCCATTGCCTGGGGAGCATAGAGAAGGGGGAAAGCCAACAGCCAATCAGAGAGCGAGGGGGCGTGGTCACGTGACCAAATCCAGCCAATCAGCGTTGGGGTCAAAGGTCAAATTGGGGTGAAACGCCCCGCCATCTCCTTATACGTAAGCTAAGAGAAGTAAATTATACGTCTTAGTACTTGAATGCGTCTTACTACTTGTTGAATTTAAATGCATATATCACTTGTTGAATCTAAATCCGTATTAATGCTTGATAACTTTAAATGCATCTTAATACTTTTTGAATCTAAATGCGTCGTAATACTTGTTGAATCAAAATGCGTTTTAATACTTGTTGAATCTAAATGTGTATTATTGGAAACCCTCTGGGCGCTGTCTCTACGAGCACATCCAAAACACCCCTCCTAGCTGACTTCAGAGACTCCTCTTTCATCATGCGATATTCTAAACCAATGACAAGAGTTGGCGCTCTTTTTTTTGTCTTATGGTTGGTTCAACAGTGGCGTCCCAGAATGCATGAGAATATTATGGAACTTCTTTGAATGGAACTAATCTGCTACATCAGCGATACCGAAGTGTTGAAGAGAGACAGTGATAGACGCTGTGACTTTTCCCTTTGTTAACTGTCTAATTCACCCAGTAATTACATCATGCGATATTCTAAACCAATGACAAGAGTTGGCGCTCTTTTTTTGCCTTATGGTTGGCTCAACAGTGGCGTGCCAGAACGCATGAGAATATTATGAAACTTCTTTGAATGGAACTAATCTGCTACATCAGCGATACCGAAGTGTTGAAGAGAACCAGTGATAGACGCTGTGACTTTTCCCTTTGTTAACTGTCTAATTCACCCAGTAAGCAGTAAAGTAGTAAAGTTAAAATATATTTACTTTTAAATTTCCTGAAAGGCTTAATATGTTAAAGTAAAAAAAACAAACTAAAACAATATTATTAATAAAGATAAAACACAAATTCAAAAAATGAAATATAAAATAGTAGTAATCAAAACTGCACTTTCATCCTTGGATAAAGTGTGTAGAGAAATTTTCTAAAGGTATTTTGAATTAAAACAGATTAACGTAAAAAGGACATCCCATATCCTTGAATCTCAAACAAAATAGAGTCTCAAAATTAAGGACAATACAACGTGTTGACAGTATTGACTATGTATAATAGGTAGCTATACAGTTAAATTTGTTTGATTAAATTTGAGTACAGCCACTATTTAAAAAGGAAATAAATTGATTTTATTATTAAAGCTTTACGCAACATCAATATTATGATAATAACAAGAAAACTAAGTGATAATATTGTTCCAAGATGTTGATTTACCTGAGACTTGTGGGGAAGATGTCGACGACTGAACTGTTGAGGAGACTCGACGAGACAGCGATAAAACATACAAAGCAGAATGCCAGCAACAACACCAGATACCAACTGGTGGCGAAGTAAAGAGCTATGCAGGACACTGCAGCGGACACAAGGAACATAACTGGAAAACCAAACCATTATTTAGCGTGTACAGTCACAACTCACAAGTCATGTATCTTAAAAACATATTTTTTACACGGGAATTTAAAAAAACAAGAAAATGCACATACATTTTTCAAATAAGAAATCGTTATTTATTTGTGATTATAACAAAATAAAAAGGTCGAAAGAATGTGTTTTGAGTGGGGGAAGCGACCCCCATGTCAATATTTTATACGCACTTAGGTAATTTGTTCAATAAATAAAAGAGCTGTTATAGATACTCAACTTAATTAACAAATAGAAAAATCATCATAGATATACAATTTCGACGAATAGCTGACTAAAACTAATAGGTAATTTGCAATGTATAACAAAAGAAGATCTGTTATATTTTAAAATAAAAGCTATATAAGATGTTTGATTATAATTTTAACTACTCGTATAGAATAGATAAAGTTTGTTACAAGATTAAATTCCCGAACAGCTCTTTATCTTATTTTTAAATAAGCTATTTGTCAAATCTATCAATTGTATCGATGCAATCCGTGGCTATTGGAACATCCTCCGTTACGATGGATACAGATCAGAGGACAGTTGTCTGGAAACGCAACAATCAAGTGATTTTCTACGAATGAAGATCTTAATTCAAGCTGAGCAAAGAGTGTAGGATGCACACATACACTTTTTACTTTCTCGCTATCTTACAGGTAGAGCACGTATTGTGATCGTCACAAAAATAGAACTCGATATTTTGATGAATGTTGACGTTTCATGACCCCTCGAATCTAAATAA
This sequence comes from Timema bartmani, assembly GCA_902151455.1. Classification (NCBI taxonomy): domain Eukaryota; kingdom Metazoa; phylum Arthropoda; class Insecta; order Phasmatodea; family Timematidae; genus Timema; species Timema bartmani. The sequence goes on from CABFWB010009238.1 coordinate 5,926, forward strand.
GTGGTTTTTTGATTTTCCGTCTCTCTGTCTCTCTGTCTGTCTGTACCTCGGACTAGAGCCTAAACTATTTTACCGATTGGGCTAAAACTTGATATCTAGGGTTATCATAGGGTTTCTCCGAGGACTTTTTGGAATTGGATGCCTAACCCTAAAATTAAGGGTAGCTTACTGAAGGGCAGAAAGAGAAAAAAAAGATTTTCTCAAAATTCGCTTTAACGATTTTGATTAAATTTTATATCTGGAGAGTGTTTATCATAATTAACAACATGGCAACTCTCATTTTCTTATGAAAACTAATTTGAAGGTACTTTATGTGTGGTAAATTTTCCAGTTTTCACTATTTCTCCGCAACTATTTGAGATATTAAATAACTTATCATTGTAAAGTTGTAGTACTATTAAATTTAAAATCTTTTATTTGAAATTTATTTTTATAAAATTGATTGTTTCTGAGCTATAAGCAAAATGTATGTACTTTTTAATTCAGGTCTTTGAAAATGAATTTGATTCCTAAGATATTTGGTGGACAAAGATGCGTTTTTTTTTCTCAATGTTTCTATATCAGTGTATCTTATTTTATTCATGTTTTTATGTAGAGTGTTGATGCTACAATGAAAACACTATTCCGTTCAGAAATCTTACGAGTTTTTAGTAAATGTATCTTTATTTTAAAATAGAAAGAGAGAGAAAGTTTGTGCGGTGCGCCGTAACATTTATTTGTAACCAAATCAAGTTCTCGATTCAGGTGATTAATTCGTTCCGAGGGCTATCACACAAGTTAACAGCTTAAGTTGAATGGGGCTTAAATACGATTTTTTTTAACATGTACTATATTTTTATATTTCGAATGTGTTCATAATTGAAACGTAGCGTTTTAAATAGCCGTCCCATTTGATTTACTTGACCAGATGCCATTTTTCAATTATTTTTAACTGACAAGTTTAGAATCAATCATAAATGTCAGTAGCAAAGTCCTCTAAGGCCCAAAATCTAAACTTTGTAGGCGTTAAGATAATAAATTTAAAATATTGTGATTAAAATTAATCACTTTAATAATCGTTATAATACAAAAAAAAAAAAATCTCGTTATGGATACAGACTTTCTGCTGGATATATTTTTCAATTAAATTAAATATCGTCGAAACATGACAGCTAAAGACGGTACATTATTAGTAAATCACTGCTCTACCACCGAGCTATCCAGCATTCGTCCCGTGCTCAGGGCCATTCTTCACTCATAGTTATGGGTAGTGTCTGTGACCGTGACCCTGTACCATTTCATCTCGTACTAGGCAGCATGAAGCTGACCCTGAACCATTTCATATTGTACTCGGCAGCATGAAGCTGACCCTGTACCATTTCATCTCGTACTCGGCAGCATGAAGCTGACCCTGTACCATTTCATCTCGTACTCAGCAGCATGAAGCTGACCCTGTACCATTTCATCTCGTACTCAGCAGCATGAAGCTGACCCTGTACCATTTCATCTCGTACTCGGCAGCATGAAGCTGACCCTGTACCATTTCATCTCTTACTTGGCAGCATGAAGCTGACCCTGAGTCCCCATTGGCTGGGGTTCAATTATTGCTCTAGGAGACGATGTATGGACACGTCTATTTCAAACTCTGCCTAAGGATTGGATTGAAGAATGTCCCTGAAGCAGGGGATGAATCTTGGATAGCTCAGTGAAGCGAGAAGTGCTGATAAACCCAAAGACCCGGCAAATGGCAGATCACGGCAAAGGAACAATAAGAGCACACTTGAGAAGTTAGTATCGCAGGAACCTCAAAAAATACAAAAAAGTTTATTTTAATTTTTAATGTTTTGTCAATTGATACAAAGTATAACACAATAAGGATATTGTTGTGGCTAGGTGGGCCGAGGAAATAGTTACAAAACTATGTGAAAACATCCCCGGTTTGGTATTCAGTTGGTGTTATGAGTGAGAAGAACTCTTCCAAAACACTAACGACGTGGTTTAACTTTCAACATAGACCTGTAAAGCTCCCAACTCCATCTGAACCAGGCCCTGCTAGTCTTGGATGACCCACAGAACTCTCCTATAGAGCCGCAATCTCCTAGAAGCTATTGGTCTCCTCTAAGTAAGGGTGGAAATTAAGCAACAAACCACTTCGGTGGCCACATAGTCTAAGGCGCAAAGGCAATAGACTGCAGATGAAGGGGAGATCGTGTTTCTATCCTGGTCAGGTGTATTAAGGGTGGTTTTCCCTAAATTGTTTTCCACTACATGAAAATGTTGGCACACTTCTCCTAAATTTAACCTTACTCATCCCTAACCCATTAGAGTAACTAGTACATAAGAAATTACCAAAAACGAAAAGCTCCGTAACTTGTGTCTACGTGGGTTCCGTGCTGAGTATATAATTTTTATATGTAGGCCTTTGAGTTTTTGTTTATTTGAAAAATAATAAATTATGTATTTTTATTTCATACATTTTAGTTTCAAATTCTTAAAATAATATTAGCTTAAATTAAACACCTCGGAATCAGGTTGCGCTTAGAGGTCTCCAACTGATTAATCCGCTATTGGTTCCGGGTTCGATTCCCGTATATAGTTGTAGTTTTCAACCCTATTTTTCTTCTTTGATTATCAACCTATTAATTTCAAGCAGGCTAAAATATACAATAGCAATCATATCAAAATACAAATGTTCTTTTAAAGTAAAACTACCTTTTAGTTGTTTGTATGAAGAGACAGACCTGATCTGGTATATAATAAAGCTTTGATTCTATTTACAATCAGTCCTCTTGAGTCTTGACTCACACGTTTGTGGATAATATTTCAAACCTGGACCAAACTTAACTTGTGCTGTGTTTTAGTATAATGTAGATAAATTATAGAGAGCATTTCTTAATTATATATCAACACTAACTTTGGTGGTCTAAGGTTATCCTTCAACGTCAGGAGTATTGATAATGAAGGGGCGATAGAACGTTGCGCTACTAATGAGATAAATTGAGAGGGGTATTATAATAAGTTGGCAGCTTGGGTGCCATGTTTAGGCCTATACTATTTTTCTTCTTTGATTATCAACCTATTAATTTCAAGCAGGCTAAAATATACAATAGCAATCATATCAAAATACAAATATTCTTTTACAGTAAAACTACCTTCTAGTTGTTTGTATGAAGAGACAGACATGATCTGGTATATAATATAGCTTTGATTCTATTTATAATCAGTCCTCTTGAGTCTTGACTCACACGTTTGAGGATAATATTTCAACCCTGGACCAAACTTAACTTGTGCTGTGTTTTAGGATAATGTAGATAAATTATAGAGAGCAGCTCTGCTAGAAGAGAAGGCATTTCTTAATGATATATCAACACTAACTTTGGTGGTCTACGGTTATCCTCCAACGTCAGGAGTATTGATAATGAAGGGGTGATAGAACGTTTTGCATTCTTGGCCAATCAGCGAGCAGCTAAGTATAATAATTATGGTAAGTTAAGCACGTCCAATACTCAATGAGTATGCTACATTAAGTGTAGAAACGTGTTTAAATACGCACCTACATTTCAGATTATCGGCAAACTAGTTCTAGCCTAACTTCCTGTGTAAAAGTAATATTTACACCACATATATAGTATAGGCTTACTAAGGTGAGAGTGTTACAATTGCTTATTGTCAATTAAATTGAATATTAGTATCTACATTTGGCACCTCTACTCACAGCTAATTATTTTTCGTCCTGTCCACTTGACTATATAACCGATGGCTAGGTTGATGACACCCATGCCTCCACCGATGATGAGAGTGTTTTGAAATGTAGCAGGGTTCACGGTCGTGATGCAAGGGGTGAGTTGTGTGACGTTATTTCCACTCGGCCATGAACTGTTCAAATAACTCTCAGTGACGAATATATCATCACCTGTCCACCAACTGATGTTTGTAGAACTATTGGATGAATTATAATTTGTAGTAGAATTTGTGGCAGTTTGTACTATGACAAAACCACTCATGGATTCACAAATAGTCGTCGTTTGCCCGTCATGTGACAGCGAATATGAGGCCATATTGTTAAACACTTCTGGTAGCCATAGTAGAATACTGTTGAAACTGCAAATAAACAAAAACATATTATTAGGTATTATCTTCTACTTTTGTTTAGTTAGATCTTTATGGGATTTTTGAGAGTATAGATATTATTCAACGACCCTAATATATGAAACAGCTACCCTAATGTCACTCTCAGGATTTTAATGGAAACTTTATTTTATGTGCCCTCAATTTTTAAAGGGTGTTATTTTGCCATTCCATATCTGAATTTCTAGACATTCTCAACGCTTAAGATGATGATCTTCAAAAATTATTTCCCTCTTACATAGTATTTAAAATACGAGTATCTAGGAATATGGATATTATGAGTACAGAAAATAATTAAGTTTACTTTAACAACAAAAATCAATGTCTTCTCATGGAGTGCATTGTTAATAAATCATAAAAAGCTGCATCAGAAGTGCTAGGCCTCAATTATCCCTTCTTGGGAGCAATAAATCAGATCGGTGAGTCCTGACCAGACTCAAACCCGTGCATACGTTCGCACGTCAATATCTTCCAACCATAGAGAGGGCAAGGGGATATTTCCCCTCTGAGGATATAATATCACAACCCTGGAATAAATTCTTCACAAGATACATTTCAAATCCTCTGATATTATTTAATATGAGGCTAAAAAATTGCCTTAAATCAAACTCAAAATTACTTCTGGATGCATTTTATTTTCAAAATTTTGTCGGAGAAAGACCACTTCCAATGGCTTCTACAAGCATCTTATTGTCCAAAAACATCAGCTGAGGAGCATTCTAAATAGCATCTAGGGCCATTCAAATTTCAAATGTTTCTAGGGAAGTACCACTCCAAATAGCTTGTAGATGCATATTATTTTGAAGAATTTTCTCTCGAGGGCCACTCCTAATAGTTTTTGATAACATTCAATTTTTAAAAAATTTTCAGTGGCAGGCCATTTCCAATATATTCTAAAGGAATCAAATTTTCAAAGGACCATTCAAATACGCTTCTAAAAAGGTAATATTTTAAAAATATTGCTGTGTGAAAACCATTTCAAATAGCTTCTAGGCTCTAGAGTCTAGAAGAATCTAATTTTTAAGGAAAATTCAGACTAGGAGCAATCTAAATAGCTTCTAGAAACATCAAAATTTCAGAAAAGTCTGGTTTCACCATAAACATGATTTTAGGAAATTCAAAATAATATAAAATATTGGGAAGAGGATTATTTAAAATAGGTAGCTTCTAGAATATTGGCTCACCAACCTGTTTCCGCTGACGCCCCTCTTCGTAGATCATCAATATCCCCCCACCTATTTTTTGGGATGGTTATACACAAAAATTAATGTTTTCTAATCATCTTTTTGATTTCATACAAAAGTTAATGTAAAACTGGAAGTATATTTGTATAAAAAATGAGTAAAGATTATCGTGATGGCTGTCAGTGTTTTAGTTTCACAAGTTGTTGAATATTGGGTTTGATATTTGACAGAGCACACCGTGAATATCTTTCTACTTCAAGTCGATATACCACTGTTTGGTTTTTGTGGGAGTCAGAGTTGAAGATTCGGTGGTGCTGCTCGTGGCCAAAATGATAGCTTAGGACAGCGTGTTTCAAACTATGCTCTGTGGAGCCCTTGGGCTCTATCAGTTATCTCAGGATCAGTGGAGGCCAATCTTTTTTCACAATATTTAATAGTATCAGTAATTACGATTGCCAATTTTTTCAAATCTGAATAAAGGAAGTTTTCCAAAGGGGCAGCCAGAACATATTGTGATGTTTTCAGATTGTTGTAAACGTTTCTAGTTATGAAAGTTAACGGTTTTTATTAAATATTCATAATATTAGCGTAATAAAGTGTTATTAGGGCTCCAGCATGTGATTGTTCTGGTATAAATGCTCCTTCGGTTTAAAAAGTTTGGGAACCTCTGGCTTACGGGGTGGGTAAAGAGGAGAATTGGTGGGCAAATTCAAGGCTTGAAAGAATGAAAATAAATACGGGATACACACTTTTGGCTGGTCACCTAATTTATTACAACTGATAGGCCGTGTTGCCAATACTGCAAAAAATAGCTATCTTAATTACTTTGGAAAAGTTATTTAAATAGTAAATATATTCAATTTTTATATGATTTTTAATGTTATTTCCGAATGGTTCCACGCCCCCTTTCCCCCCACCTGGAAGTACTTCACCCCCACCCCAGGTTTGGAAACACTGTTTTAGAGGCAGCCAAATCTCAAAAATTTCCCGAAAGAAGATTACTCCAAATAGTTTCTAAAAGCATAAATATTTTAAAAAAATTAGATGGGAGAACTATTCTAAATAGCTTTTAAAAGAATATAATTTTGGAAAATTAGTGGATGGACCCATTCAAATTCGTGACAGCAAAACCGGGAATTGTGTAGCGGGGTGAATCATTAATTAGAATAAATTGAGGTGGAAGAATAAACTAAATCCTTTCTAGATGTATTTCACACCTTTTGATATTCTCGAATATGAAGCTGAAAGACTTGAATCAAACTGAATATAACATATAAAGGTATTCAATTTTTAAATATATTTCAGTTAGGGAGCTCTGCAAATAGCTTGTACATACATCAAAAATTTAAAAGAATTCTGGACAAGACCACTTAAATAGATTTTGAACAGAGGTATCTATTTTTTAATTAAGGGTTAAAGATATTCAAAATATCTTCTAGAGGCATCCATTTTTCAAAATATTTTTGATGAAGGACCATTCAAAATATCTTTTAGAAGCATCCAAAATAAAAAAATAAAAATCTGGGGGAGATTATTCCAAACAACTTATATAAATAATTTAATTTTCAAAAATTGGGGAGGATATAACTTTTAGGGACATCCAATTTTGAAACATTATGGGGAATGGAGGGTGCTGGTATGGGTGGAAGGGAGGGCCCTAAACACTTCTTTCCCCTCCTACATTAATTAGTTTCCACCGCCACTACGTCCAGTCCTATCCAGAGGCGACTCCCCTCTATCCATAGGGACTGCGCCATACCTCATGTAAGTGCCATCCAGCGGACAGAAGTAGGCTAATAAGGGGCTGTGATAGTAAACTATTCGGTAGAACTTGAGACACACGACACTAACTACATAAACTATGTTGTCTAGTGTCCTTACCACGTATAACATCCAAATTGAAGGAAACAAAGCAAAAGAGTCATATTTAAGTGTGGCTTTTGGAAGAGAGGCAATATTTGATGCCAAATGTTCTTGATTATATTTAATAAGGAATTATTCGGTAGGCCTTGAACACTCTTTTCTCTTTCTTCCAATATTGATTGAACCTTTTAACAAAAAGAAAGCAATGATTACAAATGAAAATTTAATTTAAAAAACCTTGTGTTTTTCAAAATATTAGCTTATCCTTCAGTGTGTTTTCCTAAAGCTAGACACTAATTTATAAAATTGTATGCTATCTTCTGAGGCTCCTTTAGGTGTAACAATCTACGATAGTCTAAAATTAGAGTGCTCATTACTAATTGGTTAAAGAGATTTTATGATGTTTTTATTATTCCTTGAAGTGTATTAAGAAGGAAAATGTTTCATAGTTTTGCATAGCTCTCGGCCATCTGTACAATGGACGCCATTTTCCAAAATAACAGCTGATAGTAGACTATTAGCGTGAAATTTTAAAGACCTTTGAGAAGTTAGTAATTAAGATACAGTGATTATTTATTTTAAATTGGGAAGCTATCAGATATGATAATATTACAACAAAGTTTCAATAAATCAAAAATATTAAAGAAATATTAAAAATCAAAGATAAACGTTAGCAAAATATATCCTACTTAAATATTATACATAATTGCATGTGTGTACGAATGACATTTTCTTGTATAAATGACCTACACTCTAAAAAGATAAATAATATATTTAATTTGAAAGTATGCAAGGATAAGAAAGTGGGG
>CABFWB010009239.1:0-13882 GCA_902151455.1 Timema bartmani
CATACATACATACATACATACATACATACATACATACATACATACATACATACATACATACATACATACACACACACATTCATCTACAAAATTTAGCCATGTTTTATATGGCCTACCCTTCCTTTTAATTCAAACACAATCATCCTCTCAACATTCCCAAACCAACTTAACACTCTTAATTCACTATAAACTATTGTATCTCCTTTCAAACCGCACTCCTTCAACCCCGTTTCATTACTGACTCTGTCTACACGAGATTTCCGCAAACATTTCTTAGATATATCATTCAAGCCGAATTCACTTTGCTCTTGTGTTTCCTATGACAAACCCATGCTTCACATCCATAAAATAAGTTTGGCTTCAACACAATATTTTATATATTGCTATATTTACTTCTTTCAATACTACTTAATTATTTGCAAATAGTCCACGTACATCCAACTACTCTCTGAGATGCATTCCCAATCACCATTTAATATTACATTGTTTCAGAACATTCTCCCCAGATACACAAAATCATTCACTTGATACAACAGTTTTCCATTTATACTAGGCTGACAATAATTTCCCGATCCGTCTTCATAAAAAAAACTATTACCTTAGTTATGGAGATATTTATACGACGATCCATTCTGGCTGTAGCATCATACCTAGTATTATAATCAGTATGTTTATATGTTAAATTGACCTGATGTAATAACTTGTCACCAAACTTGTGTTAGATTATTTTATATTCAAACCTATTCAGGCCTACATAAAATAGAATAATATTGTATGTAGTTTTAAATATAATTTTTTCCCCCAGTATGTTTATTGATAGAATTCAGTCAAATATTTGTACGCTCATGAAAAAAAGATAAATATCAACTAATCTTATTTTAAAATTAATTATTCTTAAAAATTATAAAATTTTTAAGTTAAAGAAAATATGATTATAGGAAGAAATATTTGCTCCAAACATTAACTAAGATAATGGATAATGGAGGTGGCTATATAATGATGATTTGCATACCCTCTACTCATCACCAAAAATAAAATATAAGAGACTAGAACTGTTTTCAAGGTGTTGACTAGCAATATTAATGGCAAATAGACCAGTTGGAATGCCTAGATGCAAATAAGAAGATAGGACTAGAATGGAACTGGAAAAGAAAGGAAGTAAATAGGTGGACTGAATAGAATTAGCTTATAAAAGGGACAGGTTGTAATGAATTGGATTGGTTATTATTAGTTCAAGATTGGGATGAGGTGTAATGGAGTGTACACGATAAAACTAGCTCAATATTGGGATGGGGTGCAATGAGATGGGTTGGATAGAATTAGCTCAAGATCAGGATAAGTTGTGGTGAGGTGGACTCGATAGAGCTAACACTAGATAGGGATATATGTAATTATTTTGTGATCGATTCAATTAACTCTTGAGTTCCTAATTCCGTAGAGAAAGTAAGATTAGAATAGGAAGATAACTTATCATCACAATTTGTTATGCTGATAGCATTCCTGTTTGTACTTAAAGTGAAGAGGATATTCAAAACCTATTGAAAACATGGACTAAAGGCTGAAAATTTGTTATAAAATATGGAGCTAAAAAAATACTTGCAATCAAGGATAGCTAAATAAAAATTAATATAGAACTAGAAGAAGTGAGACTACAGCAAATAAAGGTGATATGATACCTAGGAAGTGAAATGACTGAAATTAATAGAAGCAAGAACGATATTATAAATATAATAGCGCAGATGAAGACATATTTTCATAACAAGAAAACATTGCTCGAATACCATTGATTTGGAAATCAGAAACAGGTTCCTAAAGACATATATGTGTTGGTTAAACTGAAAGGAAAAGATTGGCAGTATTTGAAACTTGGTGCTACAGAAGAATAGAAGAATGTTGGAGATATTGTTGATGGAGATGGTATCAAATACAGAAGTGCGAAGAAAAGTAAATGAAGAAAGGAGACTTCTGGAAAGGTATACAGCAAATAGGAGTTAACATTGTAGGACAAATACTGAGAAATGTTAGTTTAACGAATATAGTTATAGAAGGAGATGTGGAAGGAAAGAATTCAAGAGGGAGACCAATCAGATGGCGGACGATGTTGGCAAAATTAGGTAAGAAATTTAAAAGTATATCACAAAATGTGCAGAAGTGGAAAGTCACTGCAAACCAATCGCAAGATTGATTACCTTATGAGGATATTCAAATTATACTAATATTAAAGTTCTGTTAAATTTCTCAATATTATAATTGAATTATTTTCACACTGGTATGATATATTAATTGCTACTTTATAAATTGTGATTGAAATCAACAGTAAGGCTATTTGTGTCTGGCATTATTCCAAAATACATTTTGGTTCCTGATGAATCAACAGTCTTCTAGGGCAACATGAGAATGATGTATAGCTTACTTATTCTTGAAAGAGCATATAAAATATTTTTATTAAAAATGTGTTTATGCTTTATGTTGATGCTAGTTAGTGTCACGCAATTTAAATTTAAATTTCAAAGTACTTTGGTTAATTGATAGTAGATTTATTATTTTTTACACTTTTTACAGATAAGTGCTTTTATTATTTTATTCTGTGTAGGCTCACTAAAAGAAATGTAATAATAGTCCCCAAAAATATTTGATTTAAACGTTTCTTACAGTACGTTTTATATTATTTTTTATCATAAATCACATTTAATGTTCCTTGGGGCTAACCACTACAAGGTACTAGCGGGAAGAGTGTAGGTTTTAATAAATGTAACCAAATTCACATGAATAAAGAATGCGACATTAATATAGAAAAAAAAAAATTTTTTATAGCTAGTCGTAAATCGAGCCCGGTACTGGAAGATTATTCTAGATTAGCTATACGATTATTCCAAAGTAAATAATTCACTTTTTTAATTAAGTATAAATAAAATCGGCTTGAATTTGAATGAAATTCCAGAAAGCTTAATTTTTCTAGTTTAAGCACCACGGAAAATATTTAATAATACTACGCGTGGTGAAACCTTAAATTAAAATTTGAATTTGAATCTGGAACCAACCAACACAAGTTCTTGAGTTTTCCAACTAGGAGGTAAGGAAATATTTTGAATTTATCTCCCCTAAATTCCAACACCCTTGCTCAATTGATAGAGTGTCTCCCTAGTTAGCTAAATGCCCAGAATTCAATTCCCAACATGGCAAATATTTTTAACATAAGTAGAACTTGTGTTTCACCTTTCACAGTAATTTGTTAATGGATGTGGTTGGGGGTTGAGTCGGTTCCTGATTTAAGACACATTAAGGTGTGAGAACACTTTCTCACAGTCACGCGAATTATTAAACAATTTATATATATATATATATATATATACTTAAAGTCACATGATCTGCAGCTTTCACTTTACTATTTCTCACAGTCACGCGAATTATTAAACAATTTATATATATATATATACTTAAAGTCACATGATCTGCAGCTTTCACTTTACTGGCAAACTAGACCATCAGAGCCTGATGTTTAACAACAAACTAAGAAATGAAGTTAATAAAGGATCATCAGCCTCATATCTCATGTTGGGAAGATCTTGGCAAGAATACTATAAGGTGACTGCAACAGAATATAGAAAAACTGATGGAAAAAGATCAATTTGGAATCAGAAAAGGACCCAGATATGACATCGTAGTTCTGAGAATAATTTCAGATAGTGTACTGGAACTCAAGGAAGACGTCTACATTAGTTTCAGCTACTGGTAAAAGGTGTTTGATAAAGTGAAGTGGAATAAACTTATGGAAATACATAAGCTCAGCATCAACTGGAGGGTCAAAAGGCTCATTGCACACCTAAACATGTTACAGCGAGTTAATATGAGCCTGAATGAAGGAGAGACTAACAGCGTGGATATAGGAGGAGGAGAGATGCAGGGATGCTGTTTGTCACCCAATCTGTTCAACTTGTATGGTGAATGACTGATCAGGGAAGCCTTAGAGGGACATGGATATTTCTTAGGTAGATGATCTAGCATTGATGGCCCAACATGAATAAGAGTTGCAGAAAATGATGGACCAACTGGTGGAGATAGGGAGAAGATGTGGAATGGAGATCAACATCGAGAAATCAAAAGCGATGGTGAATTCAAAAAATTAGTAGCCTCTAAAAATCAAAATTAGAAACCAGGACTTGGAAAACATAGAACAGTTCAAATAATCTCAGAAATCTTCTGACAAAGGGTGCCTACTGCACCAAGAAAATTAGGTCGAGGATCAACATGGCTAAGGAAGCTTTCAACAAAAGGAGGTTACTGCCGACCAACAATTTGACAATGGAACCGAGAAAGAAACTGATGGAATGCTACATTTTGAGCATCGCACAGTATTGACATGAATATGTACTATAAATGAAGATGAAAAATAAATACTGGGAGATCTTTGGAATGTAGGGCTGGAGAATATTTAAGAATACTAGGTGGACTGAGAGGGTGACAAATGAAGAAGTCCTAAGGAGAGTGTGTGAAAATAGAACTATTTTGGACGTTTTTCGTCGGTACAAAGCAAACTGTATCGGGAACATCCTTAGGAGGAACTGTCTTCTTCAGACGTCATTAAAGTAAAGGTTCAGGGAAAGAGGAGCTCAGGAAGAAGGAGGATACAAATATTAGATGAATTGAAGGATAGAAGAAAGTTCTGGATGTTGGAGGAGGATAGGGAACATTGGAGGTCTAATTTCACTGACAAAAAGAATGAACCTGTCCAAAGGTTGAACTCCTAATAATAACAAAAAAATAATAATAATAATTTGATTGCAGATTGTATAGTAATATAGATGATCTTGCGGTCTATGGGTAAGGTGTCAGACTTCTGTGCTGGGGGTCCGGGGTTCAATCCTCGGTCCCGGCACAGATTTATCTGATTGCTAAACCCTTCCTTCACCTCTGACAAGACGTGTATTAATCACAACTTGTGAATGTGTGGAATGCCTGGCCTCCACCGTGGTTCGGATCCCACGTTAAACTGTAGGTCCTCCATTTCATCTCACAATCACCCTACCATTGCACATTAGTTTAAGTACGTATAACCCTAACGGTAAGTAAGACGCGGTGGTAATAATAATAATAATAATAATAATAATAATAATAATAATAATAATAATATAAAAGTGTTGCGGACAAGTGGGCCGGTCAAATCTCGCAGTCCGTGAGTTTGTCAACCCTGGTGTAAGGCTTCACTCTCGTATTAGACTGAGCTACTTATCATGGGGCTATCAGGGTTCAAGTCCTTGTTGGGTCCACTAGGAGTGTTTTTAATATATATTTTCCCAATCTCCTTCCACGAAAATTTGGGTATATTACTTATTTTTACGCTTCCTTCCCCATCCCCACAGCAAAAGAGTAATTATCATATTATAACATGAACAGGTAATACGACTCGGTAATAAAAACAAAGGATTATTTCTAATATTGTTATGCCTTTGTTTATTATACAAGTTTCTTCTTACGACAATCATATTTTTTTATATTATAAAAAATATTTTTATCATAATTTTAATTGATCTCTTAAGTCTTACCAGAAAGTGCACCCAACTAAAGTAAAAATTAAACGATTGCCGGCCGATGTTTTCATGTCGGTTAGTATCCGAGTATGAAGCGGCACACTCCCCCAGGGGGCTGTGGTTTGGAGTACAGGCTGATGTTCTTCTGCATGTTCGCGTTATTGCTCGGAGCAGCTGAATAATAGATGAAGGAACTTGAAGAGTAGTGGATGAAGTGTGAGGCACCAGTAGCTGCGTTATAACTCCCCTCTCTTCCTCTCGCTAACCCAGCATCAGAGCCACACTAATTATTATTAGTACCAACCCCGTACAGTTAAACTTCTCAACCTCCTTTTTATTATTACTATTATTATTACTATTATTATTTCTAGTATTCGTTTCATGCAAGTAAAAAATTCCCACTCGTACTAAAAAAAAAACTCCAGCAAATCCACTACAAAAAATTCTTCTAAATTTGTACTCAAGGGAACCCCATTTCGGTTCCAAAAAATTTGCTGACTACCGTTGTTTGGGATGGCTGAATACTTTAGTTAACTGTCAATGTTTTACTTGTATAGTTTATTTTGGCAACTTTACGGGGGGTGGAGGGGGGCCTAATACAAACTTCAGTTGATCACCATAAATACTGGCCTAATTCAATATTCAAAAGGATTACATTTTCCTTCTTTATCTGGTAGGAGTCAACCTAGGTGATCTTGAGGTAAAGTTCTCACCTCAGGACTCGATGTTCGTAGGTTCAAACCCAGCAGAGGTTGACGGATTTTTCTTGAGTGATAAAAATCCGTAGCGCAACCTCCTTTGCAGGGGAAGTAAAGCCATCGGTCCCATGTTGATTTTAGCATGTAAGAGAACCCTGGAAGGTATGTGAAAATACCTTCCAGACTAAACTGGTTGACTTTTTCACGCTCGCTTGAAGTGTGGAAAGCAACGGAGAACTACCACACTACCTTATGTCCCCTTGTACATTACATTTATACCAGATGGTGCATGCAGCACTATCCAGTGGAAGGGATGAGTGCTTTCCCAGCTCCGGATGAATAGAAATCACATCAAACCAACCTTCGGGCTGTTGACTAAGATCTGGTGGGAAGAAACTTTTAGAAAGAGTAAACATATTTTTTTAGGTAAATTTTTTTAACAATTAACATTATTACTAAAGTCGTTTTCTAGGTAATGATATTATATATCTAAAGTGAAAGATACAGATCACATTATTTGATGCATGAATACGTAATTTTTTTCCATTCTTTCGAAGTATCATTCTTGTTATACAAATAGGGTCCATGGTCCCAAAAGTGTTGAGGCTAATGAAGAGTGGATGAGTTTATGTAATGATGAGTTACATACTCTGTACTCATCAAAATACATCGTTAGTATAATAAAGTCTCGCAGATTATGGTTAGCAGGACATGAAACGCAGATGGGAGAATATAGAACCATGTTTATGGTGTTGAATGGAAAACTCAATGGGAAGCGACTTTTGGAAAGATCTAGATGCTGGTAGGAAGATAACATTAGAATGGACCTGAAAGAGATTGGGTGTAGTGAGGTGGACTGGATATAACTAGCTCAAGATAGAGATAGGGTGTAGTGAGGTGGACTGGATAGAACTAGCTCAAGATAGGGATAGGGTGTAATGAGGTGGACTGGATAGAACTAGCTCAAGATAAAGATAGGGTGTAAAGAGGTGGACTGGATAGAACTAGCTCAAGATAGGGATAGGGTGTAATGAGGTGGACTGAATAGAACTAGCTCGAGATAAAATATGTGGCGTACTTTTGTAAGTTCGGTAATGAATTTTTGACATCCTAGTACCAGAGAGTAAATAAGTAAATGGAATAAGGAGGAGGAAGATATACTTTTAGGGGAAATTTTACTCACATTTGCATGGAAGGAGAATGGGAAAACATAATGGAATGGTCCCTTACTACACACTGCCTGAATTTGAGCCCCAACTTATCCATTACTGAGAAATCATACTAGACGATCGTGATATGTTTTATCTGCGTGCCACCTAAAGCTAGTTATTCTTGATTAAATATATATACATATATAATATATATACATACAGATATACAAAAGGGGTGTGGAATTTCAAATATTATTTGAGTAGATTTCTAAAATAAATAAAATTGTGCTATTTTATTTTAAACCAAATAGTAAATAATTCTCTTTTTGACATTTAAAAATGATAATTTCGTTGAATGTGTTAGTTTCCGTGTAATTCTAACTATTCTGTATATCTCATCATAATTTGAAGCACCCATCAAGATACCTGCGTGTTAGGCTATTCTTTATCTCTAGTACTACTTATTTTGGCACCACGCCATACTACCCATTCGGATTATACGCATATATACTAATAACACAAATAGGTTAAGAATTAGGAAGGTCTAATTGAAATTAAGTACACCCACATTTACATGGAGGGAGAGTGAAAGACCGACCATATTAGTTAAGGCCCCCAATACAACTGACCGGGACCGAACCCTGATCTCTTCGTTTTCTATTACCCACATCGACGGAAACTCAAAAGATTTGCTTTCATCCGGTCTCGTGTACTGATGATGGAGAGGTTTGGGTTGGATTCCTGGCTTGCTGTAGAGTAAACGTTTTCTCTAAATCTTACCATTATAATTTCTACTCCATTAGTAGAAATCTGTGCACCAACTGGAAGGGAAGTAGAAATTTGTGTAAAATAGGTATATCATTTCGGTGGTCAAGGATATTCAAAGACGTACTTTGGTGTGGCCGCATGGTTTATGGCGTCACTCTCACAATAGATTATACTTCCAATGATGGGGAGATCGGGTCTACATCCCCGTTGGATACATTGAGGGTGGTTTTTCCTTAATGGTTTTCCACTCTCCCTCTACGCAAATTCGTTTACACTTCCTTTAAGTCCAACCTTCCTAAGCCCTACTAGATTAGAGTAATTAGTATTCTGGAAGTCGAATGACAAAAACTTTGTGGCGAGAATAGAATAGTCTTAATTACTTTGGTACCAAATTAAAAGTTGAGGAGAAATTAAGTCAGTGTTTTCCACACAATCTCGACAGATCATGAGTGTACACGTCACATAGTAAATACTAGCGAGCCTGCATCAGTGGCCGAACTCTCTAAAGGAGTCATTCTCGTGTTAGACTGGCCTGCTGGTGACTAGGAGATTGGGATTCGAAGCCTCGTAGGGTCTATTGAGAAGGGTTTTCCCTAAATGATTACAAATCTCCTCAAATTCATGTTTATTACTTCTAAACTGATTCCTTCCAAACTCCTACCAGACTAAAGTAATGCGTACAGCTGGAACAGGAATTAATAAGCACTGATAATACAAACTACTAAGTACATTATTAATAAGATATAGCCAGTACCGGGGGAAAGTTGGGTTAAAATGTCATATTAATCTCGTCTGGTTTGCAGGGGATGTTTATGTCGGAGCTGGAATCCAAGCCATGTGTAAAAAGGGGGATTTTTTTCCAAATGATTTACTTATATTTCCAACCCCATGCGGGTACACTTACTCTAAATTATATCTCCCTTATCCTAACTCTAATAGAGCGATAAAATGTACACAGCCCAGATGGACAGTGATACATTGGGAATCATAATGTAAATAACAATAAATACTGTTCATACAGTAGGCCTACAGTTAAAAGATTTGTACAAACTATATATATATATATATATATTTTTTTAAATCTCTTATACGTAAACTACTCTTGAATTTTTACAGGCCTATTTATAAAAATAGTATATTTTATTATTTATGACGAAAAATAAATTTCTAGATATCCATTTTTAACTAAGTTTTTAAAGCCATTTTCAAAAAATTAATGATTTTCTCAATATTTTTCTTAAAGAAACAACCCTTACACTTATTAAATTTAGATGAATAAATGTACATGAATATTTAGGCTGTATAGTATTTCCCAGATTAAATATTCTAGCAAAATCGTTAAGGCTATTTTCAAAAAGATTTAAAATAAAAAAGAAAAGGCCTTGGTATTTTAATATTACATATCTTTTCGATAAAAACAGTTAGATAAAATTATGTTTGTTTAAAAAAATAACCAGATACCGATTTTGAACAAAATCATTTGCGCCACCCTTAAAATTTAAAAAAAAATCAATAATTTATAAACTATGCTTAAACGATTCCCAAAGCTGAAATATATTATTTATTTGGCAAATAAAAGTTCCACGAATATACATTTTAAACAAAATCGCTAACACGTTTTTCAAATAATTTTTTAATTTTAAATATCTCATGTCATTTACAATCTTCAAATACATTTTCACCCGAAAAAAACTTACCTATATATTGTTATTTGTTGGGTAAATATTATATATATATATATTCATTTTATATTAAATTGTTAGAGCCATATTCAATAAACTTGTGATTCTCTAGATTCACTCTCAGTTACCTATCCTTAATTTTAAGCTTAAGGCAAAATAAAAATCTAAATATCTATTTTTAACAAAATCCATCAAAATATTTGGGATCTAGGCCAAGTTACAGTCATACATACACAAATAGCCTCTTCTTCGAGTGCAGATTCATATAAAACGTAAGGTTTCATCATTATCTTAAGGTAGATATTTTTTACAATAGTTACAGTATTCTTTATAAGAAAGTAAAAAGCGAAACTATATTAGTATCACCCTTTCACCCCCCCCCCCNCCCCCCTCTATCCTAGTTCAGAAAGATAGGGAGTAAATACTACCCCAAACCCTGGCCGTCTCTAGATCATGGTATGAGTTTAGTTATTGGTAGAAGTGGTTGAAACTATTAAGTCGATACCTCCAGCTTCCTTCAGCCAGGAGCCTTACATCTCTTTCATTCCTGACTGGGATCTAGACAAGTCAAACTTGACTGGTTCCATGTCGGGTAGGAGGGGGTGGACTTATCGTCAGTAGGTGGATATTGGGGGTTATGCAGGGGGACAGAGTAAAGTGAAAAATTATCCAAGGAAAAATCTAGCTAATAGCTTAATGAAGAATGATGTTGTTCAAATGTTTGAGAATCGTGAATGGAGAATTGAGTAATGTCAACTTTCAATTTCTCTTTAAACATGCCATTTATTATAGTTTCAACAAAATGTCACGAATTGTTAGAGATATCACATGAAGCCACTTGATTAAATTGAAAGGGATGTAAGAGGCACGATTCATTCTATAATTGAAAACAAATAAATCAGGATCAGTGAAATAGATATTAAAATTTTTAATTAAAAAAATTATAAATGGTTTCTATGTTTCATATTCATCGTTTTATGATGAAGACTCTAGGTTACCACATTACTATGTGATGCCTAGTTCCAGCTATTTTACCTGCCAAAGCTGCGTGCTAACTTTAAGATAGCACAGTTTTTAAACAAATTTAATTAAAATCGTTTTAGTAAACTATTTTATGTTATCTTTTAGAAATATATGGTGTAATTTGAAATAATATAAATACATTTGATTGAATGTGTTTAAAATATAAATGGTACCTAAAAATAAAGACATTTACTTAATGCCTCTAAGAATTGTGAAACAAAATAATATACATTTTTGAAAAAGCACGATTGTAAAAATAGCATCACATTTACCCAAAGAACATAACTGAAATAATATACACTTTTACAGGAACACATTCAGGAAAAAATTACATCACATTCACCGAAGAAAGTAACAAAATATTCCATGACTTCTGAAACCTCCATTAGAAAAAATATATTAGATCGGTTTTATAAAGATATATTTTTAACATTTTTTAAATTTTAATAGTACTATGATAAGCGATTTAGTATCACAAATAGTTGTGAACATGATAAAAATTAAAAATTTCTTACCAAGCAAGGTACTAATAAATGCATTTTTATGGGGAAATGAGAGGTTACTTTATATAATGTTTAACAATTCCTGGATAAGAACTTTAATCAAAATCCTTAAACCATAATTTGATAAAATATTTTTTTTCCTCCATTTACCTTCAGTAAATTACTCTTAATTTGAAGGTCAGATATTTATTCTAGAAATTCCTAGGGGTAAACTTATGAAAGCCCTAGATACCACGTTTTAGCTAGATCGGTAAAATGGTTTCGGCTTTAGATCAGCTATAGAAACACAGACACCATCGCTAAAAAAAAAAAAAATCTGGTTATGTGGGTCATGAAACGTCAATATCCATCAAATTCTCAATTTAGATTTTTTTTTTACTATCACAATAAATTTCATACCCNGGGTCATGAAACGTCAATATCCATCAAATTCTCAATTTAGATTTTTTTTTTACTATCACAATAAATTTCATACCCGGGGGTTTGCGATGAAGTAAAAATAATCGACAACTAAAAATTATAAAGGTGAATCAATGTTGTATTTATATAATGTGTGTCGTGCTGCTTTAGGAGTCTGGATTGTTATGGATGGTTTTAGTTGTTATACATTAATATTGTTGTAATCTCCACTTAAATATAAATATACATGAATTATTGAGCGGTAATATATCAAACACTGCTTTGCAAAAATAAAAGAAGATAATTTAATCTATACTTTTTGGTTCACTTTATATAGGCCTATATTGTATATTTTGTGTCTTATTCCATCAGGGTTTGTCGGCTGATATTCCTGGTCTTCTACTGACAGTGGCGGATGTATAACACTCTTCCGGGTTTGGGGAACCATTGTAGGTGCGGTTATTTCGTTCCGACTAGAGGATGTGATAATATTGACGATAATTATGTAGTCCCAGCAGAAGTCTTAAACCTAACTAAACTTTAATTAACCAGACCATAGGAACAGTAGAAATAATTTATCCTCAGGAAAAGTACCTCTGGTACGGTTGTGAATCGAACCCGGGACCTCTAAACTAGTAGCCAAAAATGCTGGTTACTGGACCAAGAGCTGGCCAGACTTAAATTTAATAGTTGGGTTTATTTTAAAATAATTTTTAATATTCCTCCTTCTTTTATTTATATAATATATATACCTATATATATATATATATATATATATATATATCTCACCACGTTTTTAATGCCTGTTCAGGCTATCCGCTCACATGATAATAATTATTACTTTAAATGGGGTAGAGATGAGGAAGGAATCATTTTAGAGGTAGTCTACCCGCATTTGCGTGGAAGGAGAGCGGGAAAGTATTCTGTAAAAATAATAGACCTAACCACGATTTGAGCTCCAATCTCCCCGTCATCAGCAAGCTAGTCTAACACGACAGTGATGCCTCAGACAATTCGGCCCCTGAAAAGATATTTTAGTTAAATTAATATAAAAATAAGAAATCATTAAAACACCATTATTGTTTTATAATTCAACAGAACGATAAGTGGCTAAAAATTCATTTTACAGAGTCAAGTTAGTTATTATAAATGTATTAATAAAATATAAACTATAATATCCAGGCTTAGGTTTTCCTGACATGTCTGGGTGTTTTAAGGAACTCTTGTGTATTGAAGAGGCTTGTGAGCAGATCTTGGAACAACTTATTAAAATGGCGTCTTTCTGCCTGTAGTGGATAGCACTCCTGACTGTGGTCGGGTAAATTGGAACTGTGTCGCGCTCATAGGTACTTTATATAGTTTCCTACAATGGTGGGTATACACTCTCTTTCTTAGTGAGTGATTCCTCATAATTATTGAAAATTACCCCTTGCGCTTAGATAAGTGATAAGTCTATGTTCTGATCAACCAATTATTTTAAAAAAGTGCTCAGACTGCCGATGATGTTGAGATCATTGTTCGATCCCTGTCTGGTGCAATTATGATGTTTATTCCCAAATGGTTTCTAACGCTCTCTCCAGGAAACTATGAGTAAACTTACTCTAAATATAACCTTCTTCATCCCTAACCAATTAGCGTGATTAATATATAGTAGAACTTAGTGCGAGATAAAAAAAATCGTGCTCCACAGCGACATAATATAATGTTGCTTTAATTGAGTTCTTAATTTCGGTCAATAAATCAAATAATTTCCCTTACAAATATATTTTGGATTGGTCCACTAATTTTACAGTAATCGTGGAACAAACATGCGGACAGACAGATGGTCAAGTTAATACAGAATATTGCTACACTTGGTCAACAAATAGGAAGTGTCTGGTTCAACTCTAGATTACACAAGATGCCTAAAAATAAAACAAGATAATACTCTCTATTACTCAGTTTGCTGAAGCATTTGACTCTAATATTGTACTCTTATATTTAGCCTAGCACATAAATAATCTGATTTTTGACGTGAATACGTCTTTAAATTTGCTACCATACGGGGGCGATCCAAAAAACCTAATGATAAAAAAATCGGGGGATACAGTTTGGTGTTGTAGTTTCGAATCTTTCCTCTACATCCAAAAT
>CABFWB010009240.1:0-13874 GCA_902151455.1 Timema bartmani
GAGACTAAATCTGAAAAGAAGATATCTTATGCTCAGACAGTCAAAAAACATGTATCCAGTCAGGATCCGGTATTTAAGACTTCGTATAGCCAAGTTGTCAGCCAAAACATCAATTGTCCTAACTGCCATTGCTTAGTGAGTATTTCAAAAAAGTCTTCTAGACCCACGTGACTGGTTTCTCTATTCGAGACATTCACAGTCAGAGCGCACCAACTACGGCAGCACCGAAATTTGTACTAGAGGCGACACCTTCCCAGAGGTCGTCTTCACTACCCGTACCCCTGAGGAGTCCACCTCGGGGAGCCCTATCGAGTCCACCTAGCGAACACCCCCGGCTCCTCCTCGGGGAATACCCGGGGCCAAGTTTGGAAAAAAATATACCTGCGGACGTTATTGAGCCTCCCATTCTTTCCTTTGAGATTCCAAAGGCCGAGGTGGGGGGCGGAACAGGTGAAGCGGCATAGGCGCGTCCCATTGGTACTATGTAAAGAGCCCAGCGAGGGACTACATACATTAAAATAAATAAAAAGGCAATGAAGGCCGTGGCCAAGCCTCCGCGGAAAGACACGGTGCTACAGTCTCTGATGAATGGGTGGAAAACTCTCCTAAAAAGGGAGGTCCAGGAGAGACTCAGGCGCGTGGAACAAAAAAGGTCATAAATGAGTTTATGTTTTTAAGGGATGGATTTATGGATTGCGTGGATGAATAAATTTAATATCAATGAATAATGTCACTACTACAATGAAATTGTAGGGGTTTTTATGCGCATGTAGAGGAAATTAAATTACTTATTTCTTTCCTTCATCCTTCCCTACTATGTTTGCACTTCTAATTCAATCCTAAGATTGATTGTCAGCAACTCTCCATGGATTTTGGTCTTCAGCCAACCTCTTGAATTCTGTGTAGGTTCGACAACCTTAAAGCAGAGTACGAACTAGCGGGGAAGCAGGAGTAATGGTGGATGTGGTGCGGTTACGGTGGCGAACTATAAATACGCGCACTCACGGGGTCGGCCTCTGCAGACAACTTTTAGACTGGCATTTTTTTTTGTAACAAAGGATGTAGGATACGAATTCAAAAAGTATTATTGTGAGCGTTATTATTATATGAAAATGATGGAAGGCAAAATAATAGTGTGCTTGTTTTCTATGACATACATGTTTATTTTCCCTAATAAGTTGTTGAGATGCGAAGAGCATTCATTACTTTTTATTTTTTAATAAAAGAACGAAGAATATGGGTACATGACATCAACATCGTTCTAGAGGCCAGGAAGAATTGCACATTTAGAGATCATGAAGAACGATTTTATATTTGTTTTTTCAACTAGCGTACACGCGGTCAGGTGGACAAATACTGCATGCAGCGTTCGACCGTGTGTAAGAAAGGAGGGCGCGATAGACGCAACAAAGTACGCGGGTACGATTGTCGGATCACCGTCTGGCTGCGCACTTTCCTTGTACCTCTATACCTCACCTTATATCTACCGCACCCGCCACCGCCATCACGCCCGCTACCATTCTGGTTTGCGCTCCGTTTTATCCTCCATTCTCGGTCTGCCCCTCTTGTTCATTCCCTCTACGGAGTCATCAAGTATTGTGTTAACGATACTGAAAATGTGCCCTACCTATTTATCCACAGGCATGTCTATACATCTTATATCTATTCCTTAAATTCAATCTGTCCTATAATACTTTCGTCTTCACTGTTCTAGAAAAAAATATAACAAATAAAATGTTTATTTTCAAATTAATCTATTTAATTTTCTTATAACATTGTCAATTAGGACCTATAAAGGTAAATTTGGTCACACTAAAATATCAGGTGAAAGTACTTGATATATTTGCCACTTTAAAAGACTCAAATATAGAGTTTCAATGATGATTGTAGTTTTCTTATGTGATCGATTGAAAGCTGCCACGAGATCTACCAGTTGATCATGATCGAAATGTTCCCGATACTTACTTTTGATAATCGTTTCCAAACCTTGCACCAGCTGGGGGCCGTTGCTCATAATTTTTTTTTTAAAAAGGAAACGAATCCCTGGTATCTTATGAAGTACAAACGCCCATTCCACATTGTAATAAAGCTTCAGTGATAAGCTAAACAAAGCTGTGGCGGAGGGAAAGAAAGATATAAGCTGTGTACCCCCTGTAATTCTTCGTGGACCGTTGGGGGTACGCATACCAGAGTTTGGGAAACACTCATTTAAATAGCTCCTAGTGACGTGACTCTATCCATGGGAACCTTTTATTGCCGTTTCGGAGCCACTGGTCGCTTTTGTACCACAACCATTAAATAGCAATCACTACCATCCCATGAAGTAACAAGGTAATTTAAGTTCTATATTTACAGGAAGTTATTAATAAAATGATGAATCACGGATTTCTGGATTTCACATAGCAAACTAGATTTTTCCACCATACGCTGCTAATATTTTGACTAAAATGTTTATAATCTAAAATAACCTGTAAAAAAAACCCATAAAAAGATGCCCTGATATGCCAAAAAGATAAAATTAAAAAGTGTTTAAAAGATACAGTAAGTATATTCATGTCTTTATTCAAATATAGGCTACCACACAATGACTGAAATTGCTTTAAAATATGGGAAGACTAGTTTAAATACATTATAAAACTTGTTAAAAAGTATGTTCTATCTACTCATTATGAGGGGGTCGGGGCAAAAACATGATAACCCTCATTAAACGACAAAATATGTTAGCAGTGATTTTTAGCTACACACCACTTTAACTACAAGTTGTTTTTATAATCGGTCAAGACCTTAAGAATAACTAATATTCAGGAATATTTTACTTATTTTTCAAAGATAGATTTCAGGATTTTATAGACGTTTAAATAGTGAAAATATCCCATCAAAATCAATTAGGGTTATCATGTTTTTTCCCTGACCCCCTTAAATAAGCAATGAATCAAGCATGCCCTTGAAATGTAAAAGGCATTAAATAGCTTATTAAATGCAAAATAAAAAATATTTATTTATTTTTATTCAGCACAGTTTAGTGAATTGAATTAAATTGAAGCTTAGACTAAAAATATGACATGTCATAAAATATCCTAGCCCAAGTAGTTATTACTATCGTAAAGACTGATCGAACGTAGAACATTATTAAAACAACGTTCCCATTATTAATTACTATAAAGTTATGTTTCCCTTAAGTAGTTATTATTATTGTTATTTTTATTAGCACCACGTCTTACTACCCGTTCGGGTTATACGCACCTTAAGTAGTTAATTTATTTTTTTCTTTAGCGCCGCGTCTTACTACCCGTTCGGTTTGTACGCTTAAGTACTAACTACGATAATGGATTAGGAATTGGGAAGGTTTAGCTTAGAGGAGGAAGTGAGCACGCATTTGCGGGGAGGGAAAGTGGAAAACTATTTAGGAAAAAACACCCCCAGTTCACCCGAGCGAGATTAGAACCTTGATCTCCCCATACTGGCCAGTTTAGCTCCCCACGGAATTAGCGCGTGAGCTAACTACGCCATCGAGGTGGGGTTTTAATTGATTAATATATTAATATCTCGCACAGGTTGGCACAGAGACAAATACTTCAGTCTAATTTAGTTTTATTTGCCGTTGACGTGTAGGTCGGGCTCAACTATACTTAGGTTTTATTTAAAAAAATAGTTTCTCACTCTTTTATCACGCAAATGTGGCTACAATTACAAAATTCTACCTTTTTAATCCCTACCCCCTTATTGAAATATTCGTAGGTTCGGAAGGGTAGTTAGACATGAAGTACACGCACGAAAATGATTCAACATTTATACTGCTACTAATCTATTTTATCTAAAGTAAATGTTTTAAATTTTACTATCTTTAAATTTTTAAATATTTATTTCAGTGCTTGACTAGGTCATTTCAAATATTGATCAGCACTTTAATTAAAGAAAATAATTGGAATTAAAATTATTATTATTATTATTATATTATCTAGGCTATCCGCACATTTATTATAACGAGGTTGGGATGACGAGGGTAGTTTAGAGAATGTGTACCCACTTTTGCGTGAAAGGAGAGTGGTAAACCATCCAGCAAGCGCCACTTCCACACCCGGCTGTAGTTCGAACTCCAAACAATCCGTCACTGATAAACTAGATTCAGAAATTATATTCATCCTGGGGTACCCGAACCCCTGCAGTACGTGACTACATCTTAGGGTTTACGTAAGGTGTGTATATACATATATATATATATATATATTATATATACAGTATTGATAATAAATAATAATCAGGGCCAGATTAAGGGTTATCCACAATAGATTCACCCACCTCGGTGGCGTAGTTGGCTAACGCGCTAGTCGTGTTGAGCTCGACCGCCGAGGACGGGGAGATCGAGGTTCGAATCTCGGTCGGGTGAACTGGGGGTGGTTTTTCCTAAATGGTTGTACACTCTCCCTCCACGCAAATGCGGGTTCACTTCCTCTAAATTCAACCCTCCCAATTCCTAATCCATTAGCGTAATTAGTACTTAAGCGTATAACCCGAACGGTTAGTAAGACGCGGTGCTAAATATATACACAATAGATTCGGACGTAAAGACATACGATTCGGGAGCGCCATTTTTCTCCCTCTCTCTCTATCCCAGATGTAGATTATAGAATGTGTATAACTTACATTGGACACCAAAAACTTTGGGAGTATAAAGATGAAGATAAATTATATTTGGGCGCATGCGAACCAAAAAGGTGGAGTACCACTGAAGACTCTTTGATCCAACTTCCCACCTGTGTGGGCTGCTTACCTTATTGGTTAACTCTGTCCCGTTAGATTATACAGGTTTGGCAGTGGTGGAACAGAGGGAAGAGGGGTGTTGTGATCCCCCTTCTCCCCTGTATAGAAAATAACTAAAAATATTGAAACGAATACCTTAATATTATAAAGAGTGTCTGACCCCTGTATGCAGCTATCATCTCCCTTGGCTTATCTTCTACATGATATAACCAATAACTCTTTCGACTTTGCTCTAATGTGCAACAAACAAGTGGCTTTTCTAGTAATTAGATTACTAAGTTTAGTATGACAACCAAGTATTTTGATATAAATACATAGTTTTTCCTATTAATACGAAAACATCTTATGTCTGTATACATGTTTGTTACCTACGTTTTGTAGGGCAGTGACTTTTGTTGTTGTTGTTTTTACATTACAAATCCGTTAGTAAACATAGCTGTGTTCTTTCTTACAAGTCCTCTTTTTATTATTATAAAATTAGGTGTATTTACTATCAGTATTATTATTACTACTACTAATTAAAATCCTTATTAATTGAGATGATTACATTTGTAGTTTAAGAAGCTTTATTAAAATCTATCGCCACCCCACACCACCCTGACAACAGCGCCTGGATCCACCCTTGAGTTTTGAGCTGTAAGTTGTAAGGATGAAAACTATTCACTTTACTCGACCTGTTTCTTTGGATGGAATTGTTCATAGAGCTGACGTCAAATATTTTATATTCATCATCCTTATCGTGTTCTCTTATTGTAGACACTTTAAATAACTATCTATAGCCAATACTAGTCGATACATTGTAGTGGACTTTGAATCAGGTTATCTACTTATCTAGACGAGCTGGTAAGTGCCTCCCCTCCCCCTCCAAAGTGTCTTACTGACTGTCAGCACTTTCACTTACTTCATCACTGTAAAGAACTAGGCACTTGAAAGTTCACTGCCGCACTTACCCCTCCATATCTTGAGCTAGTTCTATCCAGTCCACCCATTGCATCCTAGCTCTTTCAGGGCCATTTTAATGTTATCATCTGCGTCTAGGTCTTCCCAGTGGTGAGTGGTTTCTTCCCATTGGATTTGCCAGGTAATACCCTGAACACGGTTCTAGAGCATTCCATTCGCGCTGCATGTCCTGCCCACCGTAATCTACGAGACTTGATTATCTTAACGATGTCTTGTGATAAGTATGAGGTATGTAACTCATCATTATGTGGCCGCCTCAACTCACTAGTATTTTCATTACTTTTTTTGGACCAAATTTCTTTCTAAGCACCTTGTTTACAAACCCTATGAATCTATTTTCGTCATCCAAGGTAAAAGACTAAGTTTCACATCCATGGAGAAAAACCGGTAGAGCTATTGTCGTATATATTCTGAGTTTTTGGAGGAATGACTGAACTTACAGTTTTTTTATTTTTATTTTATTTAGCACCGCATCTTACTAACCGTTCGGGTTATACGCTTAAGTACTAATTACGCTAATGGATTAGGAATTGGGAATATTGAATTTAGAGGAAGTGAACCCACATTAGCGTGGAGGGAGAGTGGAAAGCCATTTAGGAAAAACCACCCCAGTTCACCCAACCGAGATTCGAACCTCGATCTCCCCGTCATCGGCAGTCGAGCTCAACACGACTAGCGCGTTAGCCAACTACGCCACCGAGGCGGGTGATCTTACAGTTATAAAGGTTACTAAAACTACTTTAATGTATTTATACGTCAATTAAAGCCATGTCACTTTTATTAATAGTAGCAATACCTACATAAAAATACCCAAGAATATACATTTAACGATAGTACTAAAAATATAGAACAATGTTATCAACGTTGATCGCGAACAAAATGTTTGTATTTTATAAAAGGTCTTTCCTACAAAAATTCTACTCTATCTTGATACTAAACTATTATAAAAGACTCAACCAAACACCTTCTGTCATTGACAAGTATTTTAATATTTATTAATACACCCTACCAACTTTTTTGTCCCCGCCTGGTATTGAACCAGCCCTTTATTACTCTATCGCTTTAATTAACTGAATATAACAAGTTATAAAAACTATTTCTACCTGAAACGTTTGACTTGATCTTATGTTTAGATTCAGTCCAATTTTCGAAGGAAGGGCCCTATTTTACATTTGAAAAATGTTTTTTTTTTGTTGTCATTGCGTCTCACTAACCGTTCGGGTTGTACGCATATTATGAACTGAGGGGATGAGGAAGGAAGCATTTAGAGGTAATATACCCGCATTTGCGTGGAACGAGAGCGGGAAAGCATTTAGAAAAAACATCCTCAGTAGACCCGTCCAGGATTCGAACCCCGATTTTCCCATCTTCAGAAGGCCAGTCCAACACAATAGTGACGCCTTAGACCATTTTGTCACTGAAGCGGTTTTTACAAATTAGTTGGCATAGTGCAATTTATATAATATATTCTATAATCCACATCTAAAATACTAAATTACATACAAAATAATATATTGAATAATAAGTTTTAAATAAGAAATATAAGTATATACATATATTTATATAACATTTTACGCACCCCTAAGATGTCTTCACGCAGCCCAGATTGAATACCACTGCCATAGACCATACAACCCAGAAGGGAGTGTTAGAAAAGTTACTCAATTTACTTTCACGTATTCATACGTCAAGCCATGTGATTTATATATGTCACTTTTGATAGATATTAACAATACTTATAAAATAACACTGATAATATAATAAAATATCATATAATTTGACCGCAAACATATGTTTGTATTTTCTAAAATGCCCTTTATATGAAGATTGAACTGTAACTATTGTCAGACTATTATTATTGAAAGTAACGAATGACACTACTGTAAATGGGAACACCGCTAGCTAGAGATATGAGATAAAAACGTTTCATTTATTTCCGGACTTTTTTTTTTCCAACTATTTAAATGGAGCAAATGCGATCGGGATGTCTCAAGTTTTAAAAGTTTACAATTGTGTCTAACTTATCCTAAGGACGTTAACAATATTTTAACATGATCAAGTGAGCCACGATAGAGAGGTTCAAGTCAACTTGTTCTTGAATCGAGTCTTAGAAAACTTGATTAGAATAAAATACTCACTTCTACAAATTGATACGATTTTTTTCTTCAAATCTGATTTTGTTGACATAATTTCTTTAGTTTATGTAAAAAATAATAATTTGTAACTAAATATTTTTTAAACTATAATATGAATTCACATTCAGCTAAAAAACTCTAAAAATGATTTTTTTTTACATCTATTACAGTTTCCAGCCTGTGGTCTGGGTCAGTTTTTTTTATTCAAGCCATATATTTTCCCACTACTGGCTTGCTAGGCCTGTCTTAGCTTCATTTGTCTAATAATATAACCTAGGACTAGGACAGGCACAACTTCTCCCGTGATTCAATGATCCACCATTTGTCTAATAATATAACCTAGGACTAGGACAGCCACAACTTCTCCCGTGATTCAATGATCCACCATTTGTCTTATAATATAACCTAGGACTAGGACAGCCACAACTTCTCCCGTGATTCAATGATCCACCATTTGTCTTATAATATAACCTAGGACTAGGACAGCCACAACTTCTCCCGTGATTCAATGATCCACCATTTGTCTTATAATATAACCTAGGACTAGGACAGCCACAACTTCTCCCGTGATTCAATGATCCACCATTTGTCTTATAATATAACCTAGGACTAGGACAGCCACAACTTCTCCCGTGATTCAATGATCCACCATTTGTCTTATAATATAACCTAGGACTAGGACAGCCACAACTTCTCCCGTGATTCAATGATCCACCATTTGTCTTATAATATAACCTAGGACTAGGACAGCCACAACTTCTCCCGTGATTCAATGATCCACCATTTGTCTTATAATATAACCTAGGACTAGGACAGCCACAACTTCTCCCGTGATTCAATGATCCACCATTTGTCTTATAATATAACCTAGGACTAGGACAGCCACAACTTCTCCCGTGATTCAATGATCCACCATTTGTCTTATAATATAACCTAGGACTAGGACAGCCACAACTTCTCCCGTGATTCAATGATCCACCATTTGTCTTATAATATAACCTAGGACTAGGACAGCCACAACTTCTCCCGTGATTCAATGATCCACCATTTGTCTTATAATATAACCTAGGACTAGGACAGCCACAACTTCTCCCGTGATTCAATGATCCACCATTTGTATCGGACATTTTTTTATCTGTGACGCTACAGTCCAATTATCATAGGAAGACTGCTAAAAAAATTACTAGATCTACCATCAACCATGCATACATCAAGCAAGTCATGTGATCTACAGCTATCACTAATAATAAATATTATAAATACCTATAAAAATAGCATTAATGATATCAGGGGTGCACTCAGAAATTCTTCTTAGGGGAAGAGGGAGGTGGTCCAAAGTAAAGAAGTTACAAGTCAGTCGTCAATCCATTCCATGACTCGTTTAAAGCGTTATATCTAGTTATTTACTGTAATTATCAATAATTTATTTTATTTATCCTTCATGTGATTTGCTAGGGGGAGGGGGTTCGGACCCCCTGGAACCCGCTCCCCCATGTATGTGGTGCCCCTGAACAAAAAAGTAAAATGTTATCAATATTGACCACAAAAAAATGTTTTTGCGTTTTTTAAATGGTTCCTACAATGAAAATTGGACTATATCTTTCGTAGGAATACACAACTAGGGATTGATTCACACGCACGCGGGGGGAATCATCTAGTCTGGTTTGCCATTGGCGGGGAGAATGAGGTTCTAATCGCAGCTGATAGTACTGAGGGTGTTTTTTTCTAAATGGTTTGTCTAATATCCCTCCACACAAATGTGGGCACATTTCTTCTATACATAATCTTGCTCCTCCCAACCATATTGGCGTAATTATAACGCGTAGACCCATATAGCCCGGACGGGTAAACCGACTGTGAAGAGTGGCCAAAAATAGCTTTTTTCAACCTACAACATTTAAATTCAGAGAAAAGAAAAAGCATGAATAAGAGAAAATAATGTCTTAGCCCCGACGTAGTAGCGCCTTCACGCGTTTAACGCCTACACTATTTAGATAAGGGTTGATGCCAGGTGAGGGGGAGGGTACCAACAAATTAATCTTGGGAGCGTCAAATCAACATCAAGAGAGCCGACTTTTCCCAAAACACTTCTTCTTGTGTGTTACAGACAAGGATAAAAACACTTGTATAAACTTAGGAAATATTTTTATTTGATTGAGTTGGAAGACGCGGTCGTTCGCGCCGTCCTCATGGATGAGCTGCCAATCATAACGAGCTATTTTATTGTTCCGTTCGGGTATGTACTTGCCTGATGATTTCGCTTCTTGCCCTTTCAGTGACGTCATATGACCCTAGTCACATTACAGAAGTATTGGAACTATTTATATTTATGAACGAGGCACTTTTTTTTTCATCACCGCGTCTTACTACCTGTTCAGGTTATACGCATACGTGATAATAATTACTCTAATGTGGTAGGGATGAGGGAAGAAGCAGCTCAGAGGGAGTCTACCCACATTTGCGTGAAAGGAGAGTAATAAACCAATGTAAGGAAAACCACCTTGAGTAGACCCAGCCGGGATTCTAACCCCAATCTTCCCGTTATCAGCAGGCCAGTTAACATGAGAGTGACACCTTATCACCTGACCAGTGGTATTTAACGTTCTTTGTTCACGTAACCCGAGATAGAATTTCTCTTAAACTTTTTACCTCAGATGGTGTTGGTGATGTAGGTCTTACATATTCTAAAATCTACATCTAAAATAAATTGTATCCAAAATAATGTGTGGATTAATAAGTTTTAAATGTTTTAATGATATATACATGTGTGTGTTTGTGAATATAAATATCTTTTAAATTTGATGTACTTCCTAAGATGTCTTCACGTACCCATGGGGGTACGCGTACCCCAAGTTTGCCTTATACCACTGGAGCGGGTCACTTTAGCTTTTGTAGTTACTCATACAAACTTTCAAACTTGGCGCGTCTTTCATTGGTACACAGGATGTTGCGCATATATAAACGTTTTTACAACTCTCTTTCGTCATACAATCCAGCCGCCAGAGTAGATTGTAGACGTATTCGTTTCTGGAAGCGTACGCTATTCGATGACGGATTTATCTGTCAGTATATCAATGCATGCTCACTCTTTAAGCGGTTCAAGGAAGGACGATCAGTCCAAAGCGACACATGAAAGGGGGAGGAGTTATCGTTATCGTCGATTTGATTGCAAGTGTGTGTTTCATTTGCCCTGCTTGATCGTACACGCGGCTTGTGTGTAGGTCGCTGGAAGATCATAGCTAGACTCTGTTATGGGGACGACACATATTGATGAAAATGGTGTTATACGATATCGTAGGGCTAAAAGTGTTTCCAGAGCTGAAGATATACAGAAAGAAGAAGCGAAAGTCCGTAGATCTCAGCCTGACAAACCGTAAGTTACGAAATATTTAGATTTATTTACGATCCATTTTGTGTGATTTTACTATTTTTCTATCTTAAACAGCTGACTGTGTGAGGTAGTGTTTTGGGTACAAGAAAACAAAAGTGTAGCGATATGCCGTGCAAAAATGTTTTGCGCGTATTTTGAAATTTATTGTCTGTGGGATAATATCTCCAGTGAGATTTGTACTTTGACAAATGGTAACTATTCAAATTTGTTCACATGTCTGCTCGCCAAGCACTATTTCAAATTAGTAGCCTATAATGTAATCTTAATTTGACTGGCAGAAACATTTGACCTTTGCTCTTACCAAATATGAAGGGGGTGTGGTTGTTGTTAAGGAAAATGACTAATTGAGCTAATAAATAATCAATATTTATTTTTAGCAGATTCTGATAAAATCTGTACATTGGTTTAAATACATTTTAAATTCATTTACAATAATTCCACTTTAAAAGTGATAAGACTTTGTCTAGATTAATAATGTTAGCAAATTTTAAATTGACGTTAATTTTGTTAGAATTTTAATTTCCTATAAGTAAATACTATCATTTGGATAGGCTATGCAAAGAATGATTAACCTATTTGTAGATAAAAATGTTAATGCTAACATATAAGTGTCAAGATTTATTTTGAACACCCACATATTGTAAACCCAAGTTGACTATGGAATTGTTGTTTTATCGATTAGTTTTTAAAATAGTTCATGACTATTTTTAGCTTAGGCATACCTAACTAAAATAATCCATCAAAGGTTTGTCAGATGTACTCGAAGGAATTTTATGCATTTTTTTTTTATTTTACTAAAATGTTAGTTTTTTGGTTCACTTCAAATAGAAAAAAATATTTTTGACAGTTATTATAGTCAATAAATTTTTTCTAAAATATTCATATGCAAATCTTGTGATCTGCAGAGGTTACTTTTGATACTTAACACAGGGTGGGGCACAAATTGACACATTTAATAACACTTATATCTTAACTATTTCATCTACTAAATGCTTCAAATTAAACTTAAAATAACAAAAAAGGATTGATAATTTTAAACATACTTTTGAATGATTCATTTTTTAAACCAAAGTCATTAAGAGGGCCACCATTATAATTATGAACTATGCACTTCTTGAATCTTGAAATTACTTTGCACAATGTCTCTTGTTGAATTGTTTCAACATACATCACAATTCTTTCCAAGTTCCTGAATTGTTCTTGGGTGAGTCGCGTAAACTTGACTCTTTAACATGCCCCACAAGAAAGTCCAGAGCTGTTAAATCTGGTGAACGTGGTGGCCAGGAAATATCCCTAAATCGTGAAAGAAGGTGCCCAGGAAACATTTTGTGAACCACCTCCATTGATGTTTGGGCAGTGTGAGCTGGAACCACATGTTCTTGGCATCCATGCGCTTACATGGGATCAGCAAGGCCTAACATCAGTGGAGGTGTTTCAAACAATGTTTGCTGGGCACCTTATTTCACAATTTGGGGACATTGCCTGGCCACCACATACTTCAGACTAAACACCTTCAAACTTTTCCTTGTAGGGTGGAAGTTGGAGCAATTCAACAAGAGATATAACACAGTCATATCAAGAGTTGAGACGCTCATACAATGTATTGAATAGGCCTACAATAATGACCATCTTAAGAACATTGTTTTGAAAAAAAGAAATAATTCAAGGTTATGCAGAAAATTGTTAATCTTTTGTTCTTTGAAGTTTAATTTAAATAATTTAGTAGATAAAATACTAAATATATAGTATTATTAAATGTGTCAATACTTTCTGACCCACTCTGTATAAATACCTATACTATATTAAAAATGGTGGCTCATGAGTAAACCATAAGAGAGGGTGCTCTCTTATAAATGGTCAAACTAGGTAGACAACAACTTAACTTATACCATCCTGTATTTAACTTACTACACTTACCTACATAAGTATGAAAAGCATAAAGTTAATAAAGGTAAATAAAGGCAATGAAGTTATAACAGTATAACTCACTTGGTTCAAAGTAGAAGAATTCTCATTGTGAAATACACACACACTGAAATTCATTTTTCTGACCAAAGCATTTAATCTGTCTTCACTCATGATTTTTCTTAGCCAAAAACAAAAACACACAACAAAAATTATTACTTTCTTCACACCCACATACCCATGGATTTTTGTAAAATACCACTAGTTTCTTATCAAAACAGCGCGTGAACTATTCTTTCTTTGCACTTTTTTTTATACCTGACTGAAGTTCAAATCAGGCATTGGCTTGCATCGTTTTTAGTTTCTAACTTTTCTTAGAATGACAACCCAAGAACACAAATCCATTCTTTTAATATCAGAGTCTGGAATTTTTAATCAAGTAATTGAAAACTCTAGTGAAAACTGGTAGCATCGCTCTTTTTATAAATGACTGATTGCAGTGTGTATCACAAGGTGTCACTAGAACTCACCCCAAATAACGTGCTAGACGAGCGCTGAAATATGAACATAGATGTCAGGTTGTCATGGCAACCACCCTGTGACACATGCACAGAGCTTGGGATGTTGGGACAGCCAGCCACGGAGCACATGTAACACAAGTGCGCTTTTTGTCACACGTTGATGTCAGGTTGTCATAGCAACCACCCTGTGACACATGCACA
>CABFWB010009241.1:0-13866 GCA_902151455.1 Timema bartmani
ATTTATAGCAGCCAATCAGAGAAAAGTAGGTCAAAGTGGGCCAGCTCACCCCGCTATCTACTGACCTGCCCTTCCAGTTTAAATGTATGCAAATTCCTACCAAGTTTTGCTATGCGATTAACATCGACACAATGCAAGGACAAACCCTGAAGGTGGCAGGCGTTCATCCCCGTGGCAAATGTTCCTCTTATGTACTATATGTGGTGTGTCACCATGATAATTATATCAGAAACCCGTAAATGATCGCTCCTGATGGTAGAATCAACAACGATATCAAGAAGATCCCTCCATAGCGTCATTTACTAGTTTGACTCTTAAATAAGTTGTCAGAACTACGCTTATTTGAGTTTGATTAGTACTTTATCGGTACTAACCAAAGTATTAACATTAACTTCAGTAGCCGCATGGTCTAAGGTGTCATTCTCCCAATAGAATGGACTACCAATGATGGGGAGATCGGGATTCCAATCCCTGTCAGGAATACAGACGGTTGTTTTCTCTAAATGGGTTTTCACTCTCCCTCCAAAAAAAGTGGCTACACATCGTCTAAATTTAACTTTGCTTATCTTTAACACATTAGCGTAATTGGTATATAGGCGTACAACCAGAAAGGGTAATAAGACGTGATGCTAAGAACAACCAAATTAACCTTTTCATCGTAAATTCATATAAGCGTCTTATTTACCTCAATTTTGTATAAGTTACTTCTCGAATTGCAAGTCATTCTAATAATCCACTTGCTATCTTGATCAAAAACCCTTTGAATGTGTAGACCCTCTCAAGACATAGGTGTACAGCTGGAGTTGAGTACACTCATACCTTTGTATTTTTTTCATAATTATCTTTTTAATAATTAAATCTCGTGACAAAAATAAAATTAATTAGTATCTATGGTTATTATGATTATTACTATTATCATTAGCACCACGTCTTACTACCCGTTCGGGTTATACGTACTTACGCTAATGTGTGATGGTAGGGTGATTGTGAGATGAAATGGAGGACCTACAGTTTAACGTGGGATCCGANCACAAGTTGTGATTAATACACGTCTTGCCAGAGGTGAAGGAAGGGTTTGGTAATCAGAT
Organism: Timema bartmani; assembly: GCA_902151455.1. NCBI lineage: Eukaryota > Metazoa > Arthropoda > Insecta > Phasmatodea > Timematidae > Timema > Timema bartmani. The sequence goes on from CABFWB010009241.1 coordinate 1,089, forward strand.
AAATCTGTGCCGGGACCGAGGGTTGAATCCGGACCCATCTATGATTATAAATGAATATTTTTACAATGTATATATAACATTTTAAATATATTTTATATAACTTTTAAGAATATTTACCTGATGTGACACCAGCAAAGTATGCCGACTTTTCAATCAAAAGCTTCCTAGAACATATGTAATGTCTTTTAGCGTTTTTTGCCTCATCAGACACATGGATTTGAACTTCCGAGCTAAAAAAAAGTAATAATATACACAGATTTTAGTTTTAGAGCTGACCAAATTTAAATTATTACAAATATTATATAAATGAGTTGAATTTATTCTACCTACATAAGATTTGTTATTTATACTAAACGACCTTATTGCTAGGAATATATTTGATTATACTTTATTTGGAATTATTTTGGTAAAACACTCTTATAGCACTTCAACATAACAAAGAAACCATGTCTGTATAGTAATATAGCCTCATTGACAGGTGCAGAGAAATCATTACACGTATTTAGCTCCGTGACTACTTCTGCCCCATAGGACCCTTTTGCCCAACCTTCTCTACACTGAAAAGGTTCTTATTTTTTGTGACTGAAACTGTATAGGCCTATGCTTCTAGTCGAAATACAACACTATACGGACGACAGATTTAAAACAAATTACAACTATGAAAAGGATATGTCAATATTTTAGGAAAGGTAAGGGATTTTGACTTAATCAGTTAAACAAATAGCGTAGGTGAGATGTCTTTCGACTGCAGTCTAAGTTACCCAGGCCAGAGAAACCTGATTTTGTGTTATGAAGCCATTTTAAATGTTTGTCTGGAAAAATTAATATTGAGCATACAGATAGATGATAAACTAATCGAAATTGACATGCTACAATTAAAATGGTGAACACAAATCAAAGTGGCCCAAATATAGTGAAATATATTAAATTGATATTACTGGTTCACCATATGTTACACTGAAAGGTAGCAGGCTTTAACTTGACCACTACACAATGGATAACATAGATCGTATTAGATGCACAAAAGTGGAATAAATCAAGTTAAGTTTATACATTTCAGGGTGGAGTATGTACGGAAGCCAGATCATTAAATTTTGTTTTATAAATTTTAAAATACAAAAGCATAACTAAATATAACTTTCCATAGCACAAATTGAAATAATTTATTTTTACTTGGCATTAACAAAGTAAATCAATGATTAACTCTTGTTTGACGACAATTTTTTTTTTAAGAATTAATTAATACCATTATTAGGAGTCTGAAAGTTCATTGCCACATTAGAAAAAGTACACTATCCCTCCCTATCTTGATCTAGATATTGTAAAAATTATTCCCAAATTTCCAAAAGCTTCTTTTCTTTATCACTTTCATGACAAATAATATTAGAAATTATTCTAAAACCAGTTAGAATTATAATAAATACTTCAGGATGGGTACCTAAAAATCAAAATAAAAGTTAATATTTAAAAGGATCACCACCAACAGCACGATCAAAAAATGATATATTTAAATTTCGAGCTATAAGGAGCATTGCAATTGCTACAGCAAGAACTTGTAAATAAAGTAAAAGTAAAATAGCTTTAATTATTACTGAACAAACAAATAAAAGCGTTCGTTCAAATTTTACACCCAAGGGACATATATAAAATATAGGTTAAATAAAGTTAGCTACACCAAAAATTAAGGATATTCCAGATAAATGTGATGAAAGGATTGTTATGTCAACAGATCCTCCACCATGAGCAATAGTAGATGAAAGGGGTGGTTAAACTGTTCATCCAGTATCTGCTCCATTTTCGATTAATCTGCTGGTAAAAGTACAGTCCACCTTATTACACCCTATTTCTTTCAGGTCCATTCTAATGTTATCCTACTATCTGCGTCTAGGTCTTCCCACTGGGTTTGCCAGTCAATAACTTGAGCGAGGTTCTTATTTCATCCAATCGCGCTGTATGCTCTTCCCATCGTATTAGAGGGGCCTATACGGTATTTGATTGCCCTAATGATATATGATGTTGAGTACAGAGTATGTAGCTCACCATTATGTAACTTCATTCACTCTCCACTTTCTCAACCCCTGTTTGGTGTAAATAATTCTTATGTACAGTACGGTGTTTTTGAACCACCTTATTACTTCTCAAAATCGATTAATTTATAAAATAAAGTAGTCTAGAATTATGTTTATTTATAAGTAGCCTATATTTATAAACTCAACATCATCATTGTGCGAAAAATAATATTAAAATGGAAACAATATTGAAAAATTTCAATTAATATGAATAGTTTAAAGTTTACAATTTACTACCAAGATCTTGCACAAAATGCTTCTTTTTGGTTTTCTTGTAAACTAGCCATTACTCTAAGATAAAAACTGGGTTTTAATATACTTACTCATGGTTGTTTGCCAATCCTGATTTTTCTTCTGTAAAAACCTTTTTACCAATCATTTGAGAACACTTTACTGATGAATTGTCACACCCCAAAACCGATGTTCTCTTGACTTCTGTGGTTGAAACTAACTTTCTTGCCCCCATTGAAGAAGGAATGTGTTTGGGTACTACATATGGCAACACAGAGTCAAGCAATCCTTCTTTAATCACCTCACCCAACTTATGTTTCATGGCTCGATCAATTGGAACAGTCTCGATGCTCAGTTTTGTATCGATCGATGTGCTAGGTTCCTTCTTGGTGATACTAATTTTTCTATGGCTATCCACAGCACCAAGAGAGCACTGATCTGACTCTGATTCTTCTTCCCTCAACTCTTCATCTTCAATGAACTCATCCTCTGAAGATATAACACATTTTATTGGAGCTTTTCTTGGCTCTGCGGCGTGTTTATTATCTTTACTTTCACTTCCTCGCCGACCTTTTGCTGGTGTGTTAATGCTATAAGTGAATGTGTTCTTATTCCAATGCAAAATGTCTTTAATTTCTTCTACACTTTTTAAAAGTTGTTTTACAGGGGGACACGATGTACTAACATTTTTGGAATCTTCTTCACATGTTTTTTTCAAATTCAATTTTTGAACAAAATCTGGCATTTCTACGTCTTTAACCCCAAGAAAGCGGCCAAGACAATGCTGCGTTGGTGGATAGTACACATTTAGATTACCATTTTCAATTAATTTATCGAGTAATTTATCTTGTGGGTCATTTGAATCGACGGATCCATACGCTGATTGCAACAGACCAAGAAATTTCTTGTAATTAATTACTTCTGCTAAATCCTTTATCAATGAAAACGGGGATGGTTCACATCCTTTGCTGTCAGTACTAGAGGTGGGACTGTAAGGGCTTGTTTTGGAAGAAACACTACTCAGGCTGGACTTGTCCATTTACAGTTGGGAGATCTATTTGCTCTACCAGCCTTATTTAAAGTTGAAAAGTTACCTGAAACATTAGACAAAACCATATTGCATGTACCATTGAGCATACACACGAACAAATATAAAGAACTATTGTATTTTAATCTTGATATCTAAATAAAAGCTAACTTGTAGCCCTTATTTAGTATTTAAATTTTCTTGGTTAAAATAGTTTAATATATTGAAAATATAATTGAAATTAATATTTACGTGCAACGTATTTGAATATTAAGAGTCTCTAAAGATCTTAGCTGTTTGTAAAATTGAAAATGAAATAAAAAATAAGCGTTTAGAAATGTAAGTTTGGAAAATCTTTTAATGGTAGCATCAGTAGAATAAAAATATGACTTTGGTTCACATTTTGATCAAGATTGTGGCCCACTCTCCTCTACAGTCCAGAATCCCTATCACTTTGCTACTACGCTATCCCTATTCACCTCCCATCTCCTTGCCTGGGAAGTAATACCAGTGCTGGTTGATGGTATCTGAAATGCATTACCATTGGTTAGAATAGAGTCCAACCTAATCGTTAAGGGGGAATTGGTGTATAATCTGGACCTTTTATCGCAGAGAGAAGTGAGTCAAAACTATCCCCACTCCCCCAACTCCTCATACTGCCATCCTAGACGCCTTCAAGAAGAATATCGGAGAGGAGTGCGGCTACCTGTTGGCTCTCCTGACAAAGTGCGTAACAGACAGTCATCTGGTCACAAATCCTTACATTTTCAGGGATATGATAGCCATCTTGTTAATGGGAGAGAGGCATGCTCATCAATTGGAAAAGGTGTAGCCACGTCCGGTTCAAAGACATGTCCCAATAGATTGAAATAACCCTTGCCTATCATGATAAGAAGTAAAATGTTGATAGTTTCAAATCTTGTAGCCGTATGCTAGGTCTCTATGGTGTGCATCTATACCTCATGCTGCAACCATACTTTTCTCATTTAATCAGATAAAAGCAGCTTAGTAATGCAATACGAAAAAAAAGTAACAGGTAAAGTAGAATACTACTTGATCTTCAAAGAGTGATATTAAAAAAGAAAATTGCCACTGACATTGTTTTCATATTATCACAATGTATTCCCTACGTGAACGATAGTACATTGGCTCTAAATTCCTTCTCCATCTTCCTAGGCAATTTGAGATTAATTGTGTAGATTTATTGTTGAGAAAATTAAAGTGTATAATGAAAACAATATTAAATACATTAAGAATGTGTATACACCTTCTTCCCCCAACACAGCTGGAGAACCGTGCCAAAAATGGTTAAATAAATTTAACAATGCCAAACTACGAATCAACTCTCTTCTACACTCAACAGCGTTTCTTTAAATACATGACATTTTTACAGTTAAGTACCAGGATTAACTATATCGATCCAGGAATTCTTAATTTTCAGGCATACTTTCTACACTCTAATACTCTTTAATTATCATCATAGAGTAAGAGGGGGCTAGAGTGAATAAAACAATACGTATTTATGGAAAGATTGATTCAAAAAAGGGTGTGAACTGGTGGTCTACGGGTACGGTGTCAGGCTTTTGTGCTGGGGGTTCAGTGTTCAATCCTCGGTCCCGGCACAGATTTATCCGATTGTCAACCCCTTCCTTCACCTCTGACAAGACGTGTATTAATCACAACTTGTGAATGTGAGGAATGCCAGGCCTCCGCCGGGGATCAGATTCCACGTTAAACTGTAGGTCCTCCATTTCATCTCACAATCACCCTACCATTACACATTAGCGTATGTGTGTATAGCTCAAATGTGTGGTAAGACGCGGTGCTAATAATAATAGTAATAATAATGATTAAAAAAATACTTTATTCAATATTAGCTGTATTGATCCATGAATGGTTTGAAGAGTATAATGTCAGCTATGTGGCCTAAGTCCTATCTTCAGCACGTCTGATGAACTTTTACACAAGATACACGTCCGGAATCAATGTTTTTCTCAACTCTTGTATGTAGAATCCTCCCTGGATAGGTCTAACTCTAATATATTCGATAAGGAACGTTATAGGATTTGTCTCAACCATCTTAATTAACTAGGTCATTTCCACTAACAATTTTGATGTAAATTCCTTAGTGCAAAATGTTTTTATTCTTGCTGATACGAATGATTTCACCAAGTTCAAAGCTAGCCGGTGAAGATTTGACTGTTCAGGAATGTAGGTAAACAGTACTTATAATACTGTCGTCTTTAACGTCAATAGTTCGTATCATCCAGTAAAGAAGCAATCATATAGAGCCAACGATATTATCCTTTTGCTTTAAAATATGTCCCCATCATTTTCTTCAGCGTTCAATTTTATCGTTCTAGGACGCTTTCTTTGATATTAGCCTACTGTGTGTATATTAGTGACTAGTCCTCTTCCTTCTTTCTATATTATTATATAGACGCGCAGTCCCGCTTAGTTGAACATGATACATGTGTTCCTAAGAATAGCCATGCTACCATCATAACTCATCTCGTGGGTTCCATTTATTCCATTTAAATCACCATGTGGTGAGTACAGATATGATTCGAGCAGATGTTTACTATGCAATCTCGCAGGCAAGACTTCCTACTCCTTCTTCTCACGTTCTTGATTTGTTTCAGGTTCAGATCTTGCAGCAACCATCTTCATCAACTTGTTTGGTGATTCCGTGATAGGTTTAAATATTTCATTCACAACATCAAGTTGATGAAGTGCATCACATAACTGTTCATGCAAAAGTTATATTAATAACATTCGCCTTGATGATATCTTCAGAATTTGTCGACAAACTACGGGTTTTGAATGTCTTGCATGGTGAATGAACCACGCACTATATTTAAACGTAAGTCAGACATTACCCTACATGCAGTGTCAGAGATATTTCTTAACTTTTCTCTATTTTGATCTATCTTTATCTATCTACCTTAAATCGAAATGTATCAACTTGATTGTCTTGAAGTTCCATAAGAAAATCATAGTTTTGAATTCATAATAAAGGAGGAAATTATACCTCCTTTCTTGACCTTATAATCAACTTCAACTGTTAGAGTCAGTTCGAATTCTCTTAAATCATTTCTGTTAGGCGTAGAATCCAAGTATGTTTAAATTAAGTCGGCACCGATCATCACGTCTACATAAACATTACCCACTGTGTCAAAGGTTAATATTAGCGTCCCAATATTGCTAAGGCAGGGGCATTGCACGAGGGGGGGTGCTGAACCAGTGTTTTCCTCAACTCCAAGAATTTCAAAATTACAAAAATTCCCAAGTGGGCATATTGAGAACGAGAGGGGGTAGGGAAGAAGAGGAAACTCCAAGGAAAATTTTAAAATTTGGGGTGAGAATCAAGCCTTGAACCGAGCTTTTAGGCAACTATATTTTAAAATTTATTTGTTGATCCTGAATTTTTCAAGTTCCAAGGCTTTTTCAGTGCATAAGGAAATATCTTGAATTATTATGTATTTCAGTTTGTCTGAATCTGAGTTAAATATCCAATTGAGCTTAAATATATTTATTTAGATTTGTAGATATCTTTTAAATTGTGTATATTTAGATAAGAAAAATATGACCGACTTTATTACAGCGGTTTCCAACATTTTGTAGTTTATGATCACAAGTTTTCCCTTTGTGGCTATCGCGACCCTTTGATAACTTAAAAGCGTTCAAATCCTAGTTTTTAAGGGTTTTTTCACTGTGTCTTACTACCAGCCCAGATTATCTTCATTTAACTACACCAGTGGGATAGGTAAAATTTAGAGGAACTGTACCCATATTTGCATGGAAGGATATTAGTATAAACTATCCCTGGCTAGAATTAAAATCCTTACTTTCTCTTACCAACAAACCAAACCAAAATGCGTGATGTTAAGTCCACAGGTCTACTAATGCTTGTTTTAATTATTGTAAATTGCTTATAGTAATGATTATATGTGACTAATATGTAGTAAAATAGAATCATCAAGCCCAGGGTTGGGGGATAATTTTATGTTATACTAGCAGAATAATTACAAGGCTGCCACAGTAAACAACTCGGGAAGAGGCTATCAGAATGGAATAGTCAAAAGGAACCTAAGCAGTAACCTGCTAGTTTTTAGCACTTTAACAACTTACATTTCTATTAGAATTTCGCATCTTCCTATAGTCATTAAAACCCTTGAAAAGTAATTAATATAACGCTAAAACCTCCAGATTGTGAACCCAAATAAAACACGCTGCGACACTCAGGTTGGAAACCGTTGCTTTACTATAACACGCTTGGAAGCAATATGTAACTAGTAAGGCTGAGATGTAGAACTCCCTCGTCACTATATAAAAAAATAGCTATTTGAATAAAAAAACTAATTTTTTGTTTAATGCAGTCTACTTAATCATATGAAAAATTATAAGAGTTGTAACAATGTAACACAGCCCTAAGCTACCCCTCTTCCTTCATTGTTGCTTTGAGCCTATTTTAATTGCTTTCATGAAAGCCTATTTTAATAAACAATGAAATAATATATATCAGTTCAATTCAAATTAGTATGGATACTTGTTAGAAAAGTAGTGTGTATTTCAGAAGTCAAACACTAACACCAACCTCAGTGTCCTCATTTCATCATTCAGAGCTTTCAATAAGAAAACAATAAAATGTTGCTTAACATTCACTGCATTTATGCCCTCAAATTTAATAAAGCCCTAATTAAGGCATTGGCTGTACAACATATGATAATTTTAATCATAAAACTGCGACAGTCTAGCAGCCACGAAAGTCACAACTAAAACAATAAACAAAACATTGGCTGACAATACTGCAACTTCAAGCATTGCTGGCTGAGTGAAATTTGGCTACTGGGCGGCTCATGTTCCCTTTGATTCGTTTCCATACCGTATTCGGCATAAACTCACTGGCCGTTGTCTCTGCCTACTGACAACGGTGCTACTAGACTACTTTATTAAATAAACTTTCTACAATATACTATAAAAGGAATCTCCTTTCAATGTCTAATGATTTTTGAATTTGGGATTTTTTTGTAGAGTAGGGATCAACAGTTGGGAAATTTTAAATTTGTTTGTACAAGTCTGTGGTTAAGGACTTTCATAATAGAAAGTAATGGGGTACAGAATAAGCCTAGAATTTCCCAACTCCATATCTCAAATCTCACAAAATTCCCAACTCCCAAGCTTTTAACCAACATTGGGTGGGGGGGAGGGAGATGCCACCCCCCCAACCCCAGCAAGATGCCTCTGCATATAAGTCAATGTAAACTGTTTGTTGTTGGGCGACAGACTCTTTAAACTATCCAGCTTGGAGCCTAAGGAATCTAGCAGCTTGTAAGCCTATATAGACAATTTTCCTGTTGTCGACACACATTCAATGCTTCTTACAACCCCTATCTGCTTACCTTTTCAAAGTTTGAAAACATTGTCATATTATTATTTATATTTTAAGATTGTCCATTATGGACGCTATGATGTATCTCCAACAGAGATTGTATGTGCACTAATCGGATAGGAAAAAAGTATCAAGCCTGCTCAAGCCCTTCATTAAGGTAATGATATTTAATTAACACCAAAAAATATGTTTGTTTTTACAGCACTACTAACACATCTCCTTAAAGATTTGTACGTCATGTATGTATTAAAATGGTCACTATGGGCATGTCTCAGTTTTTTATCATTCATCCTGAAAATAATGATAAGATTAGCATTATCTCTGAGCGTCTGCTTCGATATTCGGGAGTATATTTGAAATATATTAAAATAATCTATAGCTCTATATCTGCCCATACTGAAATAGACCTGTAAGTTATATTTCCAATCGCAAGCAGCGTCATAATTTAAAAAATCTTATTTCGTTTAGGTCAGGGAAGATATTTCATCGCTGCCAGAATATGGGAATTATGTCAACCCAATCACAAGCGAGAGTACTTGAGATAAACGCTGATAGTTGGGTTGGTACAATGACTTGGAGTAGACACACACTTTATTGGACCTTAATCCATTCGGTTACATTGAGAGACATGAATCATACTTAAGCGTCATTTTATTACTAACCAAGTTTAATGAAATACTTAGATAATGGTTATGCCGTTTTAAGTTAAATATATATCAAACACATGTGTTTTGTAGTCGTAGTCGTTATGCTAGATCGTTTTTAAAGTCATTGTATACTACTTCGCAGTAGTCAGAGTGAGGCATTATTAAGCTCTGGACAAGGATAATTTGCACATATTATGGGAGATAATTCTCCAACCCTCTCAACGAATGCAGGCAGGCATATACTTACTTGCAAATCGAAGTTACCTGATCCGTCCAATTAAAATTTTCATCAATAATCACGCCAAAGTCTTTAGTCATTGTTGTCAGTTGTACTGTGGCTACTCCTAATCGTATGTCAGTCAGCAGGGAACGGTCCACATTCAGTAGTAGTCTGCTTGTTCCTATAAGAATGGCTTGAGTTTATCAGGGTTCAATTTAAGTCGATTTATTTCAGACCAAGCATTTATTGCACTTAGGTCAATATGTATTCGTTGTATGGCTGTATTTATTGAAGAACGGTCAGTGGAAATATATATTTGAAGGTATTGTGCATATTTGATATTTGCAGTATGACATTGAAGAAGTGATATCATTTCATTTAAAATAAAGAGAAAAGCAATGGTCCTAAAACTGAGCCCTGTGGAACACCAGTCTCAACTGGGCGCCTGTTGAGAACGTGCTGCCTATTATAAGACTTTGCTGGTGGCCATGCAAATTTGATTTCATACACTTTATACTGCCTGGAGAAAAATTAAATAACACATGCAATTTTGCTAATAGAATATTAAAATCCACAGTATTAAAAGCTTTTTAAATATCTAATTTTATAAGAAGTGTTAACTTACGCTTATCCATGGCTAGTCTAACATCATTTGCGACATTTATCAATGCAGCACATGTATTATGAGGTGATCTGAATCCAGATTGATAGGCAGTTAACAAATTATGTTTGTTAATATGTCGGTAAATTTGTTGATGCACTAGGAATTCTATTGCCTTAGAAATGGATGAAAGTATACTTATAGTTCTTAAGTCAGGTAAATCTTTTGCTAGTCATTTAAAAACCCTTTGGTGACTGTTAGCTCAACTAGGACGTGCTCTAAATTTCCTAATATTCTCGGTAGTTTGACTGGCATCTGAATTAAATTTTCGTTGGGACTGATGGACGAACTTACTAAAATACTGATGTGATCCAAATTTCCTGATCACATCTGTATTGGTCCATCAATCTTGCAAATGTTGGGAGAGACTGACAGTAAAACTAGCCCTGTGCGTGCGCTCATAAGTATTTCCTTCAGTCTCAGTAGCAAACATAGACTACACACGATTTTTCATATCATTAGAGACACTGTTTTTCCGTTTTAGCGATAAAATCGATAAAAATTAAAAGTCATCAAAATAATTGTTTTTACTAAATGTTCACGTTTCATATGGTTTGGTTGAATTTTCAAGGAGTTTTATATTCACAATATAAAGCAATAAACGACTGTTTCCGCGATCAATGACCTTATGAGCGATGTAACAGTGATTTATATATTTTTTAATTGGGACAATTTGTTGGATTAAACATTTTTTTAATACTGGTCATCCTAGGAAGCACATTAGAAGCTCTTTGGATTGGTATTTCTTGGTATTTTCCCATTTTAAGACCACAAGTCAATCACATGCCAAAGTGCCAAAAATATACCCCCCCTGCGTCTCCCCCTATGACTTCTCCCCATTTCTTCACCCCCGAGCCCTTGCAAGTGAACTTGTGAGGGTGAGGTCAATCACTGCATTCTTCCGGTGGCTATTTGATCATATACAGACATGTGCTCGCATAATTTCGCTTATGCTCCCATCGTTATTTTAAAACTGATAAATTTTACGTGATTCAAGTATTTTAATGTGTGGTGTATGTAACAGCCATCTCGAGTGGAAAAAACTAGAAACACTGAAGAAACATGTCCTCGCTAGCGGGCATGTTACAAATAAATTGTTGAACGCAGGGGTGGCTGGCTGCAGCAAACGACAAAGCACGATTTTAGAAATGAACCAGAGGGCGAAGAAAGCCAAGACAGAAAAGACTGCCTTTATAAGCGATACTGTAAAAATGTGTTTGAAAACAAACATCCCTCTACAAAAACTAGATCACCCTGCTGTACACCAGTATCTGAAAACGTAAGTTGTAAGTTGATATTCCTGGACCTATATGCCTGTCACTTTGCTGAATAATGCTAGTTTTTAAAATATAAAGACTACAAACGCGATTTTTCAAAACTAAAATTCTATTTTTACAAATAATTGATGCTAAAAACAGTGTATCTGCTTATCATCCATGTTGTTGCGTGTTGTATGCAGGAACTGAGTCTGATACAGATAATGACATGAAGACTGAACATGTACGGTCTCGTAAATTTGACGCATTATGTCAGTCAGACTGTCAGTCCTAAGACTGACAGTCTGACTAAACGTGTAGCGTTCCTATTAGAGTCCCAGATTCAAAATTTTTATTCAGGGGTACTTTCGTTTCCGTAATTGGATAGTACTCTCTAAACTCTTACATATCAACTTTGCTGAATTATGTATTTTAAAATCCATGCTTAAGACTCCATCGTTAGTAAATTTCTCTGCATTTTGAAACTTTAAATGCCACCCTATAGGAATCCCCCTGTCCTAAAACTACCTCTTATTTACAAGAGAATCTAGACGAGTGGATAGAACCACATCTCTGAGAAGAAAGCCTTCACATCAAGGATAAACAAGATGGAAATGGTATACCAGTTAACTAAAGGCGTTATAATAAACGATCAATGTCTCTCAATGCCAAGCTCAGACACTAATGCACTCACTCGACCGGAGGCCCTGTACGCAGCAGAATGCCTCGTGATGAATAGGAAAGATCTGACCGAGAAACTAGAAGCTAAAGAAAGAAAGATATAAAAATTCTGAGAACAATCTTTGGCCCAGTCAAAGAAAACAGCGAGTACAAAAGACGGCACCACCACGAACTATACACACATGTGGAAAAGATAACAAAAACGATTCGGAAAAGGAGGATTGCCTTCTATGTTCACATGATCCGAATGAGCATGGAGAGATTGACAAACCGGATCTTTTCATACTTTTTAAGTAAGAAAACCAAGGGGGCCTGGTTCACTGAGGTGGAAAAGGATCTGCAAGACGTGGGGATTACAGGTGAAGACATCCTGGAATGTGACCCTCTTAAAAAGAGACTTGGAGCATACCAGGGTTTCCAGGAAAAGCCAAAGCTGAAAACAGGCAAGACTTGGACTGAAGAAAGAAAGGAAGCGCACCGAAAACAAATGCGCGAATACTGGGCAAAAGAGCCCGGACCCCTAATTTTGAAACTTGCGGAAATATTCGCTTGCGAGCTAACTCGCAACTCATGAACTCGCAAATCGTAGGCTGT
>CABFWB010009242.1:0-13863 GCA_902151455.1 Timema bartmani
CAGCAATAAGCCAACTACCGAGTCAAAGATGGCTGCGTTATCTGATAGCTCGTGATATTAATATAATCACATATTTGTAGACAACGATTTCCGCACGTCTATCATAGGCTATGCCCTAAAATATAAGTGAAGAATGACCCTGGGCACGGGATGAATCCTGGATAGTTCAGTGGTTAGAGCATTGATGTACTAAGCCAAATATCCCGGATTCGATTCCCATGTCCAGGTGTCATTTTTAAATTTTCAGAATAAAATTGTAAAATAAATGTTAATTTCTTAGTTCATTATTTGTGTAAAAATCTTTGTATTAATTGCTGAGCCAAAAATGGTTTTAAATAAGTAATAGAAGCGCAGTCACATATTCAAAGAATTTACTTTGATTTTCGATGCTTTGGACAACAGTTCTAATACATATGTCCTCCTTATAATTTACTAGCATGAGTACCTGTAATTTCTCAGGGTGCCCACGCAATGAATTGCTTAACCAGGGAATAACTTTTTAAATTCAAACAAAAACTCTTCGTTTTATTTCTTCTGGCCCAGTTTTTAATAAATTGTAAAAAAATCTAATCAAAAGTGTAAAATTCCAGCCTCAAAATGCACATGTTTGTGCACAGGGGCTACTAATTTTAAAAGTTCAGCCCTCTGCGTGCGGTGTAAATATTTGCTATAAACTTTTATAATATAAAAAACATTAAGTTAGTTTCAGTAAGTAAATCTTTAACGCAAAAACCACTACACCAATTGTGCTGAAATTACGTACGGGCTTAGCTTGGACTTCCGGTTAACACATAGGCTATATTATAGGTAGTGTGTATGATTAATGAGCACAATTTTAACTTTTACCTTTGACCCCGATCTAGGTTTTCCCTTGTGACGTCATTATGATGTCGCAATGTTGTGGCGTCATCACAACCATGGTTGGTTTATTTTAGTTTGGGTGACGTAAAGGTCCGTTGTATTTTTATGTGTGCCCGTTGGTATTTTATGTGTGCCCGTTGGTTTATATGTGTGCCCATTTCTATTTTATGCGTGCCCCATTGGACCGAATGTCTGGGTAGGATTTGAACTGGTGTGGGAGTTTATTTGGGCAGTTTTTTTTATTTATTGGTGGGGGAGCTTGCAGTCCCTGACGTCGGGTACTCCTTACGTGACGTCCCATAAAAGTCACTAATTCTGCCCGTGAAGGGCAGGAGCAGTCAGGAGCATCCTCTCTCGATGGCTGTCTAGAAGAGAGTGCGAGCTACTGGCCCGGTCTCCCTGTCACAAGCCTCTGAATCGATTTTGGTGTCACAACCTTCCTCCCGGTAATGGGTTTCTTTGATAACTCAAATCTTGCACCAGTTTGGTGGCTTGACAAGGTGAGTTGAGACAGGAATAGATCGTATTTCCATGACGATATGGGGTTAACGAACTGGTGTCCTTTGTTCCTCCTTCAATGTCGCAAAGGTTTATTTCCATCCAATGGAGTTTTTATCGTTGTACTTTTTGGTACAATTTGGTCTTCTATGCGGAGATGGGTTTTCCCCGTTGACGTCATCACACATTAGGTTGATGTAGCAACTAGAGAGCATTGTCACGGCTCTGATTATGCAAAATCAGGGGCCTTTCTCTAAAGGGAAGCCTCACAGTGATCTATAATCCTCAGCTAGGAGCCACTATCCCCCACAAAATCTACTAAAATTGTTTGTTTGTACCTACCTTCGACATGGGAGGATTGTATTTATAGCCTCTTTCCAGATAAATGGTGGCACCTTTCCCACACACCCCTGAAATCCACTCCTCTTAATGGTCTATTTATGTTTGACCTGTGACTCCACGTGTCTTTTTTAATGACTTTTTAATTATAATATGAATACAGCTGTCTTAAACTACCATAAACTACTGTAATATAAAACTTTTTATAAATCTGGTGCTTGATGAACCAGTTTACAGTATTGCAAAACAAATTAATATTACGTTTAGAAACAAATAGTTTTTTTGTTTACCAGGAAAAGTTTGTTAAATAACATAAAGGCACACCATTTGCTGAACACTGCGTACTCGCTACGGTGGCCACGTGGTCGAACGCACTTGTTTCATACTCAACTTCGATACTATAATGTACGTTTGTCACAAAAATAATATATCATTTATAAATTAACAACATAATTTTATTGAAAATATACTCGAAGCCTCCATTCTACAGATATCCTCCCTCACACGGGGTAGGGGGTTAATCAAGGGGTTTGGACTATGAGGGCGTGTACTGTGGGTGTTTTTCCTCTCTCCCTCCACGCTAATATGGGTATGTCTCCTTACTGCATCGATTGCCACTCTATGTCACAGGTCCAACCAGGGGGGTAGCTGCATGGTATACTGATAGTGCACTTCCCTAAGGGTTGACCCCCTGTGGCTACACCAGATAATTTTCAAGTTAACCCACTTCAATGGCGTAGTAGGTTAACGCGCTCGATTCGTGTTGAGCTAGACTACCGAGGACGGGGAGATCAAGGTTCGAATCTTGGTTGGGTGGACTGGGGATGGTCTTTCCTCAATGGTTTTCCAATATATCACCACGCAAATGCGGGTTCACCTCATCTAAACTCAACATTCCCAATTCCTAATCCATAAGCTTAATTAGTACTTAAGCTTATAACCCGAACGGGTAGTAAGACGTGGTGCTAAATAATAATTATAAACAACTTGTTGAGTTCATGTGTTCTATAAATAATGGGTGCTAATTCACCAGATAATTACGTTTCAGTTTCCATTTTAAAAACAGGTTTTGATAATAGTTATGGGAAAGTCGGTGTTTGTTCCCAGCCAAAGTTATTTTTGGGTAAATTTTCATAAATCTTTTCCCACTTCAAATTCTGAAATTTGAAATAAATTCCCTTAGTAAGTATAATTTATTCATCTTTACTTCCTTCTTGTTATAAGTATTAGATAAATAGAACTATGGAAGGCTCTATGATTATTGTAAACGGACATTATAAGTTTAAAAAAATTTCAGGGTAAGCTAAACAAATCCAAGCCATAGTATTAAATTTAATATATATAATAGATTCCTTCATCAGCTTTGGGCCTATTTAGGAAGGATTTTCTAATAGGCCTTCCATTCTACTTCCGTGAAAATGTTGGTACACTCTCACTAATTTTAGCTTGAGACCATCATAATATTTCTGAAAACAAGACTGGTTTTTGTTTGACATGTATATAAAATAATATTTATTAAATTAATCTTGTTACCCTCTCCCAACTACACAAGTCTAAACCACTGACTGATTTTTTATAAATATTTGATTCAAAGTTCTCATGATTGTATTTTAGATTACATATTAATTTATGTAAAAATTATCTGTTTATTATGTCAATAAAATAATGTTGAGACCATATTTAAATGATATTTTAAAATATAAATTCTTTGTTTGTCATTTCTATTGCCTCATAATCAGCAAAGATTACACTTTATTATTGTATTAATTTTGATACTCTTTGAACAAGCAAACTAATTGTCAGGTGTGGGTAGTATTTGAATATTTCGGGATTTACGACTAGGACTATGTTATACCATCATAACAGTTACAATTGATTAATAAAAATGAATATATTAAATCGTGTGTGTGAATTTGCTATCAAACCCTCAAAATTAGGTCTTTTTTAATTTCTCCTTGGGTATCATTCTACCACCACAGCAGTTACAATTTATAAATGAATGTTTTAGGATTTGTGTGTGTGAACTTTACAAATTACCTTAAACCAAATTTAGTTAAATTTATAAGAAATATCCAAACAGTCAAACGATTTTCAATAATAATAATAATAATAATAATAATAATAATATTATACTTGTTTATTCTTTCTATTAATTATAATATATATATATATAATACAAATTAAGCCTTGTTGTTTTAATGCTCTTTTGTTTTGTTTGGTATTTCTAATATTGAGTCAAGGCTCTCATAGATTTATTTGATATTACTTATGAATTTATGTAGAAGTTATCTATTTATTATGTCAAAAAAATATAGTTGCGAACATTAAGTAATATTTAAATATCAATTGTGCTCTCACATCCACCGAGTGTTGATGTACTCTCAGTAATCCACCAGTTGGAGGGCATGCTTGTAGGGTTTTCATGCATCAAATGCTGGTACACATTCTACCTGGTCTAATTATATTAAACGGAAAATATAGTTTACCAGCTTTAAATGAGTTTTGATTTCGCCTTATTTTTCACTCTCGTAAATGTGTGGTGCACTCAACCACGAGAAGATAGCGGTGCTAGCCCCAAGAAAGATATCGAGGTTCGAATCCCAGTGGGCACGCCATCTAAGTGTTAGGCTCATCTAATTCTGGTGGGAGACTCGAAAATGCGTGGTGCACTCAACCACGAGAAGGAAGTATTTGATTGGATGACTGTTCTAACAGACATTATCGGTGATAGCCCTTCGAAAGATATCGAGGTTAAAATCTCAGTGAACACGCCATCTAAATGTCAGGCTCATCTAATTCTGTCAGAGATTCGTAAATACGGGGTTCACTCAACTACGGGAAGCAACCATTTGAATGGATGACCATTCTAACAAATATTAGAGGTAATAGCCCTGCCAAAAGTATCGAGGTTCGAATTCTTGTGGGCACGTCATCCAAATGTCATTCTCATCTAATTATGGAGGGGAGAGGTTGGAATCGAGTTCCCACTGGGTAAAATCTTGGTAGTTCTCTCTCCAGGTAAAATGCTGGAATATTTTCTTAACCATCCCTACCACATTATCTTAATTAATATATAGAGCTTTAGCCAGAAAGGGTGAGTGTATGGCAGAGGAGGTCAGGGGTTTGAATCCCCTTGAGGTGTACTGTCACTAGCTCTCACTCAATGGTTTCCCTCTCCCTCACTCCGCGTATACGCTGAAACATTTTTACTTTACTCCTCCTTAACACCTTATCTTCACCAACAGTGATCCATGTTGGTATGGCGGATACTTACATCCACCCATGTCAACGGTAGGTACCAAACAACCAATTTTAGTAGAATTTTGATGGGGATAGCGGCCCCTAACTGGGCATTATAAATCACTGTGAGATTTCAATTTATAGAGAGGCCCCTGATTGTACATAATCAGAGTTGTGTAAATGCTCTCTAGTTGCAACATCACCCTAATGAGCGATGACGTCACTGGGGAAATCCCATCGCTGCATATAAGACCAACATGTATCAACAAGTATAGCGGAAAAAACTCCATTGCGATGGAACTAAACATATGCGACATTGAAGGAGAGACATAGGACACTATATCATAAACCCCATGTCATCATGGAAATAAGATCTATTCCTGTCTCGACTTGTCTTGTCGAGACACCAAACTGGTGCCAGGGTTGTGATAACATCACCAGGAAAACCCATTACCACACAGATGGGGGAGGGTTGCAACATCATACAAGGTCGTGATATATTCCTGTCTCGACTTGTCTTGTCGAGCTGCCAAACTGGCACAAAGTATGAGTCATCAGGGAAACCCATTAATGGGGGTAGAGTTGTAACACAAAAATAGATTCAAAGTCTTGCGACAGGGAGACTGGGCCAGTAGCTCTCACTCTCTGTTAGAAAGCCGTAAATAGAGGATGCTCCTTCACGCTCCCACACTCATGGGCAGAATTGGCGACATTTTATGGGACATCGCGTGAGGTGTACCCAACGCCTGGGACTGCAAGCTTCCCCACCACTCCCCACGCCAGTACTAATCCTATCCAGACGTTCGATTTAATGGGGCAACCATAAAAAACCAATGGGCACACATAAAATACCAATGTGCATACACAAAAACAAACGGGCATACATAAAAACCAATGGCTACACATAAAAACCAACAGGCACACATAAAATCCAACGGGCACACATAAAACCAATGGACCATTACGTCACCAAAACAAAATTAAACTAATTAGAGTTGTGATGATGTCACATTATTGCGACGTCATAATGACGTCACCAGAAAAAAACCTATATCAGGGTCAGGTGTCAAATGTAAAATTGTCTTCATTAATCATACACACTAATATTATTTACTTTAAATTACAATGAAATTAATGTTTTTCAAAAATTCTTTACTAAACCACATTATCAATCGTTAAATTTCCCTATTTAAAGTAGATTATGTTTTTTGTCTTACTTGATTACTAAATCAACTGCAATCCAAAGCGAAATTACAGAATACATTTTAATCTAAACTCCAAGGAGAAACTTTATTTTTTGCTAGTTATTTTGTATTCTTATTAGAAGACAAATCATGTTTTTTCCAAACAAATGGAACTTGCACACAGATAAAGTTCAAAATTTTTATTTTATTTGATCTAACATTTACATACTAGATATTCATACAAATAGATTAATTCTCCCATTAAAAGGTAGCTTAATCTACAAAGGAAACAAGGAAATAATCAAATAAAATTACATGAAAAAATTAATTGTGTGGTAACAATGTAACTTCAATAAAAAAATTCAAATGAACTTGGAATGGCTAAAGATGTTCCTCAGGCGTGTAATTTTGTACACTTGTACCTATATTGAGACCATAACGCCTTAGGTCACCCAGTTTCCAGTGTGGTTTACTTTAAAATCCAGAAATTTGATTCTTTTCATTCTCATCATATAAAACCTAAGGGTATTAAATTGAACGTTTATTTATTTTTATACATTTGCGAGTGTGACATTTTGACCCCTTGACCCTGACACCTTTTGACCATTGGATCAAGAAATAAGACTTACATTTAGCATAGATTTACGTGCCTGGGAAAATATCGGGGTGTGTATCTTGGAATTATTATCTTTACCCCTACATTAGGCCTATATTATATTGTGAGTTGGATGCCTTAAATCTCATGATAGTAATAATGATAGTAATAATAATAGTTAGCAACCGTTCGGGTTGTACGCTTAGGTACTAATTACACTAATTGCATTATTACCTTTAAATACAGGCATCGTATTTACTTGGAAAAAGAAAATACTTGTCTTTTTTGTATATCTATAATAAATAATTTTATGATTATTTTATCATATTTTGAAATATTTAACTGAATAAAATATTGTTATCCACTGCGTGGGTGCATGATTGTAAAGAAGAACTTGTTTCCGTAATCTTCAATCACGTGGTTTAAATTCGTCGGTCACCATTTTGAAGCTATGTTCATTAGACCTTTTGTTAAAGTGCTGTGAATAATAATTTGATAAGGAATAAAACTATAAATAAGCTTTGTGCCCGACCTCAAATAAATATAAATAATATTGGCCTAAATTGCTGTGGTTAGTTATCACATTCATACGTTAATATATGTTTTCATTACATCTATCCAAAGTGACAGATGTCAGCTGTTCGCCTATGGATACATTGTGGACTATTTCTAATAATTTTTTGTGCTGTCGTCCAAGTAAACTAAGGTCGTGAATGTACTATACAACCGGCCGGGATTCAAACCACGAAATCTACATCACCAGCAATCCAGTATATAACGAGTTTAGTTTGAAACACATTCTCAGTAATAGTTTTTACATTAAGGCTATGTTTATAATTTTATATGTAGATAGCGAGTAACTTTACTATGGAACAAATATTTTAAAAAAATTATCACAGGCAGAAAGATGGAATTTTTAATAATTATAAAATCTATACTCATGGGTAATATAACGCTATTAAAAGGGGGATGTTTCACCAGATGTGTGGATAACACATATCAACATAATTTTTACCTCCAGAAATATTTTGGCTGGTTTTTTGTGTGCAGAGCTCGAAAACGACAGTAAAAATGTCACATCACGTCACAATTTATTTTGTATGTCCACGCGTAGTACATAAATATTACCACGTTTTATTGAAGGGAATATGACCCTGATCTGTCATATGACCTACAAAATAGTGTTTCCATGCTAACATAATAAGGAACATAATATAAAACATGACACTGATCAGACTCATAACCAAATACTTCTCGCATTTGCTCATAGATGGCAATAGTGTCTATGAGAGTATCTTTGTTGTGTTGCGTGGATGCTACCAGAGGTGGCTAACATATTTTTCAATGTAGCCACAGGTGTGGCGGAATGAAAGGTGAAATTCGCCACATTATATAAAAATTGAGAAAAAAGATTACTCAATCGAACATTTAAAACAACACACACACTGTTTGAGCAAGCTTATTAAAAACAAGCACACTTTGACTACTCAGCTACAAATGTCTTGAACGCAAATGTTGAAAATTGTTCAGATTTAAAATGTAAGACAATTTAATGCAAAATATAGCAATCCTTTTGTATGACAATTTACAGAAACATTAACTGAATATTTGAACTCAATGCGTACGTGGAATGCTTCCAATCTTATACAGGAAATATCAAGTTACAACCAGCACACGCCGACAGGAAAAAGTTTTTTTACTGTGAGAGTTGACAAACTAAAATTCGCCACATTCTTATGGCAGATTCGCCACTTGTGGCGATTGGCGACAGGGTTACCCACCTCGGTGCTTCACAATAGTTCTTTCAGTTACGGAGTACAACTTTAGCGTGAACAGTTGATATGTGTTTATTTGGAGAGTGTTTTTTATCGTCTGATTTGCCTAACATTTTATTGTTATAATACCCAAGCAAAGTAAATGTAATAACAACCCTGGCAATTTTTGCTACGTGTGTGGTAGGATTACTACGATCACACCGAGGAAGTAGATCTTTAGCAACACTAAATGTGCATAATCTTTGTATTTTTGTTGCAAGATGGGTGATCAAGACGGGAAATTGGCTCAACATAATATGTGCTGTATTACCTGAACAACAAATCTGAGGATTTGGCTAGCTGGGAAACTCAAAAGTATGTCTTTTGCTGTACCTATCGTATGGTGAGAGCCACAACAGCTTTGATGATGGCTATTTCTGTTTGACAAAAATATCATCGGGGAAAAAAGCACAGTTTCAAATATCCAATCAAGTTATCTGTAATAAGGCCTCTTCCACACAATGAAGACCTGTCAGTTCCCCAAAAGCATGGGATGAAGAAACCAGTGATAAAGATAGTGAAGAGGAATGGACTGCAAACTCCACTTTTAAGGTTTGGACTATCAACTAGGAACTGATGAAACACTACATTTAACTGAGCAAGAACATTTTAATGAGATAGTTCGTTAGCTAAATTTAACCAAAGATCAAGCTGAACTCCTTGGCTTCCGGTCAAACCAATGTAAGCTACTCAAAACAGGAATTAAACAACTTTTGACTAACGTCGGTGGCTAAGTTAGCTAACGCGATAGTTTCATGTTGAGCTAGACTGCCGAGGATGGGAATATCGAGGTTCGAATCTTGCTCGGGTGAACTGGGGGTGGTTGTTTCTAAATAGTTTTTCACTCTCCCTCCACGAAAATGCGGGCTGAATTCCTCTAAGCTCAACCTTCCAGATTCATAGTCAATTTGTGTAATTAGTACTTAAGCGTATAACCCGAACGGGTAGTAAGACGTGGTACTAAATCATAATAATAATAATAATAATAATAATAATAATAAGCTTTGTATCGACAACGCAGTGAAGTGTATTCCAAGTATTTCACTAAGGAGGACAGTGATGACATGGCTTGTCCTTAATTTATTTCCCCTCAAGAAAATCTTTCAGGTACCCATTACAGAGATACGATATGGAAAAAAAAGGTTGGCTAGTATAATCTGATTGGCAAATGTATATAGTCTTATCACCAAATGTATAAATAGTCTTATCACCAAATGTAAAAATAGTCTGATCCCCATATGCATCCCCATATGCATCCCCATATATCTGATAATTAATTACTTACCACCACGTAACTTAGGATAACACCTAACAAAACGGTAGCTAAGATACACTTCATGTTGATTCTCAGTAATATCACATGAGGAGAAATTGAGTCACGGAGTATTTATATATTGGATTGTGAACAATAATAATTAGTTGGCATGGTTTAGATGTTTGATACGTTTGTGTGCTCTTATTATACGTACAACAATTAACGTCCTTGGTAATTAGCACAATATTATAGAGAGGATGGTTGGTCGTGTAACTTTTTCTAGTAAATTATAATGAGCGTAGCAATTTGTTTGACCAGGATATCGTATATATTTTTCATTTCTATAATGAATGTAAAGTACAATGAACATTTTGGTTTGATTTTACATCTTGATTATATTAGACTGGTTATTGACGTCATTAAGCTATACCCGGATTTTGGTTGGAAGAACATTTTATAAAATTGTGACCAACATTGATAACACTTACTATATATTTTGTGTTATTTTACAGGTATTGGCCTATCAAAAGTGACAGACATAGATAAGACGACTGAATATAATCACGGCTATATGGTAGGGAAGAGGAAGGTAGAATTTGAACCCACATTTTCTTGGAGGGAGGGTTGGGAACAGAAAAAAATAAACACTTGCTATATCCTACCAGGATCCAAACCACGATCTCGTCATCCCCAGCAATCCAGTCTAATGCGAAAGTGACGCGTTAGACCATGTGACCACTGATGCTGGCTAGGCTGGATGTTGACGTCATCGAACTAGAGAAAGCGCGTAAAACGTTGTTGATGGTTGACACTGATTACAAAGGAAGGGAAGGGAAACATTGAAGTATTTTATGCACGGAGTCTACTACCTTTGTAGGATATCCACTCCCTTGTACTAATAGAGTGAGGCTTTTAGAAGATATGTACCTGCATTTACATTAAAAGAGAGTAGTTAACCATCTAGGAAATGACATATCAACACAGCTGATCGGAATTCGAGCCCTCAGCCAAGATAAGATGATACTTGCTGCTTTGTCCGCTTGTTAACCAATACGAGTCAAACGGAGGTTTCATATATATATGTAGTCTATACAGGGTGTATTTTAATTGGTGTCAAATATTCCCATCAACCAAACCTTATGGAAAGGTTCATATAAACTTAGGTCTAAAAAACCTTAGTATTAAGTTATTAAAGGTTTTCCTCAAAGAAGTATTGGTTGTGAGTTATCCATTGAATGGCCTGCCCGATCACCATATTTGAACCCGATGTATTTTTATCTCTGGCGAACTTTAAATAAAGTCCATTGTTTACTCAGCTCCTGTTCCTGATCTATAGGTTTTAAAAGAACGTTTCGTAATTGCATGTGTGCAAATACATAAAACATCAATCGTATTCAACAGAGTACGATAAATCACTGAACGCAGGCTCAAAGAATGCATCGAAGCGGGACACCGTTTGATCTATTTTTATTTGTAAAAAAAAAAAAAATCCTGTCTTCTTGTTTTTTTGGTTGTTTCTGTTAAACTTCATCTTGTATAATTCACTTTTCTTCTTATTTTGGATTGCTTATTTATCGAACAATAAAATTCCTCCTAGTTTATAAACTGAGCGTTTCTAGACCAATGTTTGTATGGACTTTTTTTAGTGTTTGATCGATGAGAATACGCCCCTAGAATATTTGACACTCAAAGATGAAAATAATATATATGTATATATATATACAGGGCCTATTTTAATATATATATGTAAATATTTAAATCCCCCCTCTTACTAACTCTTCAGTTTGTACGCATATATGATAATTAATCCAATAAAATAGGGATGAGGAAACATTTTAGCTGTAATTTTTTTAGCACCGCATCTCACTTCCCGTTCGAGTTATACGCCTATGTACTAATTACACTAATGTCTTAGGGATTAGGAAGGTTTAATTGAGATGAATTACACCCGCATTTGCGTAGAAGGAGAGTGGAAAACCATTTAGGAACGCCCTCAGTGCACCCGATTGGTATCGAACCCCGAGATCCCCGTATTCGGTAGTCTAGTCCAACACTAGAGTAGCGCGTTAGGCCACTTGGCCACCTAAATGGGTTTTAAAGGTAATCTACCCTCACTTGCATAGAAGGAGAGTTGAAACTATTGATGAAAACTACCCTCAGTAGACCCTACCGAGGTTCAAACCACAATCTCCCCGTCATCAGCAGGCCAGTGTTTCCTTATACAAATATAGGTCACATTTATGTTAAACAGTGTTATCAATTTCTTACTTTTATTTATAGCATATTAGTATTTGTTACAGATTACATTGAATCGTTGGTTCGACTTCCAGCAAAACCATGGCCTGTCTCGCAGATTTTTATCCATTTGTAATTTGTAAGAGCTGTAAGTGTTAAATTGTGATATTTGTATAACTCAATATAAAAACTCTAAATGTTTGCAGCTATTTTATTAAGTATTAAATTATAATATGTCGATTATAAATAGTTCCTACTCATTTCTATTGTATTCACTTCCTTCCTATTATGATCGTTTTAATAGTTAATCCTCCTAGTTGGACATGCAATTTTGTTTGCCTTAATTGACCGTTTTTATGTTCCACGACCGCTTCTCCTCTTGTTGAATGTACAGCGCTAGATTTTCAGTCAGAGTTCTAGTTCAACAAAGAATATTCTCTCTTCCACTTAATTATAATTAATGTGGTTGCTAGTCACCTTATTGATTTCTGTTTCGACATTTATTTAGTTTTCTACTTTCCACTGACTGTTTAAAATGTAGGCGGAGCTTATTTATAATCGCGGAAAGCTGGGTTGCCATTTAAAATTACCCTCTTTTTTTGTTTTTTTAAGTATGTGAGATGTGGATTGAGACTATCATGATTTAACTTTTTTATCTCCCCAAAGGAGTTCGGTTTCTTGTTTATTTATTTACTTTTTAGGCGATTTTTTCTTATGTTTTCCTTCTGGAGACTGAGGAAGCTTTTTATAAATAGTTTTAAAACGAAGACATTTTATGACGTATCCTACTTGTAGATTTAGAAACTATTGACGAAGCGGGTCGCATCACGTTGGGGGCTACGTAAATTGGGTTCCAAGAGCTGTGACCTCTTTCACCAATTAGTAAAATGGGTTCCACTACTTTGAAATGGATATGTAAAATGGGTCCGCGTGTTATACCTGGCTGTATTGAAAAGTATGACAATACTTGCTGAATCTAAGCATTATCTACTATAGTAATTATGTTTTAAATTTATATATTGCCATTTTGTTCGCGCTGTTGGAAGTTAAACAGTGGGTTACATAGTGAGGAGCAGTCTGGTACAACCGAAGTTATGACAAGTCAAAAGAATAAGACGATGTGTATATTTCATAGTTATAAGTTTAGATATCACAAACTTCTGAAGGGTGGAAATCAACGTTGAGCTTGTGCTGTATCTACATGTGAGTGTTATATTAAACTTAATGATACTAATTGTATAGTGGAATGTTATAGTGAGCATAACCATGAAAAACCGGAAGTAGCTAGGGCGATTACCTGGACCACTTTGACCTACTTTTCTCTGATTGGCTGTTATAAATAGCTCTGGCCTCTGATTGGCTGCTATAAATAGCCCACCCCCTTCCCCCCTCCCGAACCCTCCGCTCTGATTCCAAAATCTCCACCAGTTGATTACGAAATTTCCTCCCCTACAACCCCTCCTCCTAAAACCCCACTCCTCCCTACAACCCCATCCCCTACAACCCCTCCGCACCCTGAACATGTTGTTACTTGTGCGGGCCTTTTTTTTCTTGATTATTAATGATTGTTAATTAATTATTCATGTATGGATAGGGGGATGGAAGTTGGAGTTTATTTTATTTATTTATTTGGGGGTGATCATACGGCTCTGCGCGAACCTCTCGCTACGGCTGCCTTGCGCAGAATGGAGGGTATCTTCTCTGTTCGTCCGCTTACCGAGTAGTGACCACTACGCATAACGGTTGCGCATCCTTTCTCTTTTTCCTCCCTCTCGCATCCAACACCGGTGACGTCACCGAGACCAGGCGCCGGACCGACATATCGTGTTGAGACAAGAATCG
>CABFWB010009243.1:0-13851 GCA_902151455.1 Timema bartmani
TCATTTATTCGATTAGTTTGGTTCAAAACTTGCCTGACTGTAGTAGTCTTTGTATGAGATTGTTGCTCCTTCCTTGAGAGGAAATGTAGAGGCTGGGGTGACGTCCCAATCCACATCATCAATGCGATAGGTCCTATTGTTGTAGTCTGTGAGCACAACACTGCCAACTATCGCCTTCACAAAGGTGTTCTGCCAACATAACACAACGAATATTAGACTAGTACTCAGAAAGGTCATGATCAAACACAATGTACATAAAAAGAGGTGAATTATTTTATAAAAAGTAATTTATTTAATGCATGGAAGAACACAATTATCATGACAATTTTCAATAAAGATGAGAGGAAAAGGTGTAGGAATTATAGAGGAATAATGCTCATGTGCCTCTATACAAATATATACAATAAAATACTGGAAAAGATAAAACGAAAATGTAAGGAGGTTGAAGAGAGGAACAGAGGTCTACAATATTTTAGATCTTCGCTGTACGACAGTTGATGGAAAGAATGTACAAATTTGAGAAGGACTTGTTAATGGTATTTATGGATGTGGAGGAGTTGTGTTAGTACAGAGAGTGAGAAGACGAAGCAGGGGAGTGCTCTCACTCATTATTTGTAATGGTAATAGACAAAGTGGCAGGAAAGAATGAAAGCCACCATGTTTGCTGATGACTTGATAGTATGGAGGGAGAAGGAAGAGGAAGTACAGGAACAGATGAAGGAATGGAATGAAGTGATAAGAAAGAGAGTGGAATGAAATTTAACATGGCAAAGTGTGAATTGAGGTTGATGGAAAAAGGAGAGGAAAAGTCCTAGCTATAAGGTTGAATGGAGAAGAGCTGAGAGAAGTACAAAATGTAAAATAACTTGGAAACATGATTGGGTCGAAGGGTGGGAGAAGAGTGGATTTAATAAAAACAGGGTATCAGGGAGCGTTGTTCTATAGGTTATAGGTAGGAGACCTGCTATGGAGAAGTATAAGGAAGTGTTGTACAGAGCATACTTTGTAACCATTGTCACACATAAAGCATAGCTAGCCATTGATATTAAATCTAAAGCAGTGTCCAAACTGGAACAGAAAATAAACATGTTCACAACAATTGTGGACGGTTTTCCAAACAGAACATTGTAACGAAATTTGTTTGTTGTTCTGTTCGGCCCCAATCCGGCAGTTGTTGGTTTTTGCCTGTTGCATCAAAGGATGTTCATGCTCGGTCCTGTTCTAGTTTGGAAAACTCTGTGAACATTTCCCAGAACGTGCAATCGTTGGCAAGAAAGTAGTGCAGTCGCACAAGTGTTTTGATTTTTGTAAGTGAAATATATATTTATTTTGGAGAGAGTATTTCTTTGTGTGTTGAATTATAATAGTAGTGATTATTATAAGCTCCTTTACTTTAACAGGGTGTTCTGTTCAAGTGTGAACACTCCGGCTACAGCAAACATGTTTGTGGAAATGTTGTTCTATTCTTAACCCGGATTAAGACCGAGATGGTACTGGTATGTAATGAGGATGATGGCAATGAAATATGCAAGAATAAGACCGTGAGGGAGGCCAACCGAAAGGGATGGAAGAAGCAGATAACAGAATGTGTGCAAGTGAGTATGCGAGTAATTAAAGGAGGAAGAATGATGAAAGTATAGAGGAAGATGGAAGCATTTTATTAAACTGACCTAAATAGTTTTCCACTCTCCCTCCATGGAAATGCATGTTCACTTCCTCTACATTCAACCTTCCCCATTCCTAATCCATAAGCGTAATTAGTACTTAAGCGTGTTGCCCAAATGGGTAGTAAGACGCGATGCTGAATTTAAAAAACAACTAAATTGCCCCAAACACAGGTTGGGGCTCTGATTATCATCACTACTTTATCACTGCTTGTGACCCGTTGTAAAATAACAGACTATCAGTTCTTTTTTTGCGTTTGTCCTTTGTTATTCCTTTTACATGACCATTTAATTTCCTTATCAATCTTTACAAATTTCCTTTCTCATCTCTTTGTGCCTTTTGGTTTCCTCTTTTAAGAATTGCTTTGTACATTTAACACTCCCACCTGATGAGTTCCGATAAAATAAAACCTAGGTTGAGACTTAGTTTGCTTATTTAAGACTCAAATAGCGAGAGTTATATTTATTTTAGTGAGGATTTACTCGCATCTAGATATCATATTCTGAAAATTGAAAAATGACACCTGGACATGGGAATCGAACCTGGGACCTTTGGTTTTAGTACACCAATGCTCTAACCACTGAGCTATCCAGGAATCGTCCCATGTCCAGGTGTCATTTTTCAATGTAAAGAATACTATTTTGCTTATGTTTTTTAAAATCTGAATTAGAGAAGTATTTATAGGTAAATCAAGGGAGACTCACGCGAGGATCATTACTACTCTGGCGATGGCACTCCGACAGCAGGTCCAACACATTGTCTTGTCTCATAACTTTGTGGGTTATCTCTGCACACATCATTATCTTCATCTCATGCTGGCGAATTGAGGTTATGTAACCTGGCCAAAGCTCAAGTTTGAACTCTCGAATATCAACCTTAAATTTAAACAAACAAACATAAATTAATAATAGTTCACAGCATTATTACACAAATGTAGATTTGGAATAATTTATTATTGTTGAAAACAACCTGTGATTATGTTAATACCTTTGCACGAGCATCAAAGAAATTGCGTCCCACTAATTGCAATTTCAAATGACCGAGGCATTTACGCATGATAATGTTAAAAAACTGTAGATAGTGAGAATCTCCTTGGCTCAAGTCTCCCACAAGTTTGATTGTGATTCGTATCTGTGCTTCGTCGCTCTGGCGTGTGGAGAACAACTCCATTGGCTGCAAGCACAAATACAAAAATGTTGTAAAATTGGATCAAGCATGGTTGAGTGGTACAATTTCAAAAACACTTTGTATTGTAATAAGTTTATAAAGTTTTCAATTCAATCTGTAATAAATAATTAGCAACAAACAAAATTACCTGCACTGCCAATAAAAGAAAATAAGAAAAATATTTATCAAGTATCAAAGAGGGTTGATTTATTGTTAAGAAATAGTATCCATCTAATAATAATTAATGAATTAATGTATATAATTTGTTAGGGTGACCTGGTGGTCTAGGGGTAAGGTGTCAGACTTCTGTGCTGGGATTCAGGGTTCAATCCTTGGTCCCGGCACAGATTTATCTGATTGCCAAACCCTTCCTTCACCTCTGACAAGACGTGTATTAACCACAACTTGTGAATGTGTAGAATGCCAGGCCTCCACCGTGGTTCGGATCCCACGTTAAACTGTAGGTCCTCCATTTCATCTCACAATCACCCTACCATTACACATTAGCGTAAGTGCGTACAACCCGAACGGGTAGTAAGACGCGATGCTAATAATAATATATTTTTGTTGTAAAAATAGCATTAAAATATATATAAAGTTATGATATTTGAGGACAGGATGATTGAAAATGGTGTTTTTTTAGCATTACTCTTAAATATAAAATGCAAGTCTTAAGGGTTAATAAAACATAAATAGACAAAGGTAATAATTTTAAAACAAACAAACCTAGTAAGCTTACTCTATATTTCCAATTGCTTAAATCCTCCTAAAAAGTCGTGCAAAGCAAAGTGTTTTTATTTATTTATTGTAATACACTTACTGAACCAACTGATTATATCAGCACAAGATTTATAAACCACTTAAATCTAGAAGACAATACACAGTTCTCGGCTGTTAATTCATCACTGTGAAAAGGAAAACAGACCTTTCACCCAGGAATTGAACCTGGGCCCTTAGCTCAATATGCAGACACGCTACAAACTGAGTTAAAATGTCAAAGTGGAGAGAGCTATTTCTACTAAATGAGAGAGAGGACTAGTTAGAAGAACATGCTACTTACGTCTGGGTTGAGCCTGTGGCTGGTAAACATCATCGTCCCATCAAAAATATAGCCACCAATAACTTTTTTGTGATCTCTTAACATTGCCTTTCTAAGACCGGTACGGTCTTCTTCTGGCGCAAAGTCCACTCGGTATTGGTAGAGGCACCAGTCAGTATGGTGAAGAACCTCAAAATAATTGGCAGAAAGTTTCACTGACTGACCAGAAGTACCTGCACACAAACATGTATAATATAAAACAATGTCGAGAAATTATTATTGAACCATTCTATCTCCTTTCTGAACTACACAGGAAGCCAATTTTTTGTTAAATTACTTAAAAATTATTTTTATTTCTGATAAGTTTTTAAACCAACTTATACATGTTCTCAAAACCATAAAATTCGGTTTCCATTTAATACTTGAAAAGAACAAAGACTTGTTTGTAAAAATAATTTCAAATAACGAGGTTTTTTTAACACCAATTTAGTTTAAAAAAACTTTGGTCCAATTCACATCTTAGCTCGCCCAATCCCAATATTTCAGTACGATCTTTATAAATTTTAGTGACTATTTTAAAGTTCCTAAAACTTTTCCCAGTTTAAGTATGTATAAAGCTGATTTAGGGAAATCCTTTCAAGTAATGAATAAGTTTTTAATATTTACTGGCCATTGAGAATCACATGTTAGTGACAAAACAAATATTTACATTTTGTCAAAGGAAAACAAAGACCATTTCACCATTTTTTCATCAATTTTGTTGCAATTTCATCAATAATTTTACATTAAAGCAAAGAATTATCTACCAATAGTTTTTGAAATGTTCAGCTGTGCAGTAATTGAAATCAGAATATGTTTTCCTGGATGGACCCGCTTGCAAGACCTGGGGATAATCTAGCTCAAAACGAAGCTTCAAAAAACTATTTAAGTGTCAGATGTAATATCGTGAAATTTCAAAACTTCAAATCCAGCTCCTTATCTTACAAAGATTCAGATTTGATTAGGAAATCCCTGTTATAATAATAGAGTTTCACATTCGATTCAAAATTTCAAGTCTAAATAAATCCTAGATTTGTATATGATGGGCTTAATTCAAAATTACAATTTATAATGCATAGTTGCTTAATAAATTAATATTATCAGATTGGAAACCAGTTGCATGGTAGAAAAAAAAAGAGAAATTCAGCTGAGTGCCAAGTTGTAGAGGACAGTTTTTTTGTGACAGTGAATATATTGTATTTTAAAATTATATAATATGACACTGTGTAAACTGTTTCTACAATGTCTTATTTAATTGTATTTTAAAAGGACTAGATTTTTTTAAATATTAATCAAGCTTTATGCTATAAAGTGGTGTGATCTTTATTTGACGTTTTATGTTTTGAGGTTAAGGCCATTCATTACCTTATTTTTTAGTCTAACCTAATTTATTTCAAAAACTTAGCTAATAAAATACTAAACACATCTTTGATTTACACCACTAATATAATCGGCCTAGGATCAAAGATTTAAACTTATCTAAAAAATAAAATGTTTGATCCAATTTTTTTAAGCATAAGCTTTGATTTGATTGATTCAACTTAAGCATGAGATTCGATTCGACTCAGTTAACCAACATTCTAAATTGAAAAGAAAGACTCACCAAGTTTTGAGTTAACATGTTCTGGTCTGGTACGTATGTTGTCGAATTGAATAGTTCTTCTGCCTCGCATAGTTCCTCGACCCTGCCCTGCGGCACCATTTCCATTTCCATTGTCCCCTGCACCTAAAAGTTTAAAAGATTTAATGAACATAAACACTAAGTGGCTAATCCTAACTCACGCACAGCAGATAAACTGTTAATACATATTGTTGCAATAAGATTAAAAAGCCAAAGCCAAATCCAAAGATAGATTTTAAGGCCATATTGGGATCAAAATTTTGGACATAGCCCCCAACAAACATTCTTAAAAGAAAAATTTAAGTAAATGTACTCTCAAAATATTGCAAATACTCATAACGTCCAAAAAATACCCAAAATTGGTTTTAATATTACCTTTATTATTTGAGGTATAGAATATTATTAGTCAACCTAATTAAAATATTTATTTTTGCCTTATAACCTAAATTATAGAAACTATATTGATTATTTTTAATAATGTTCATGTTTATTTGGTAAGGAGAAATAATAATACTAGCAATCCTGCACAGTGTTGCCTGTGACCTTATGTGGTGTAAGAATTATATAAAGCCCCCCCCCCACAAAAATGGTTATCTCTGAAATTTAATTCTAAACCAGATTAACAATATTTACTTCAAAAATTTGTTAAAAATAGCCTAATTAAAAATTTAAAATCCAGCTTCGAGGTGCATTTGGACTCCCTCCCGTCCACTTATGTTAAGAGTTTCAAATCTCTGCGTGCTGTAGATTTGGCTGGGCATCGCACAAACACACACACACACACAGACAAACCAAGGTGGTTATAATTTTATCCAGCTCCCTCCCACCCCCCAAAAAAAGCCACCTATAAAATATGTTTTAATTGGCTGGACAAAATAATATGTTCAACTAGCAACTCACTTGGGATAATATCAGTTTAAGGTACTTACGCTGTAGTAATGCTAGGCCTTGTCAAAAAAGCAAATGAGATAGCAAAAGTACTTAACTTTTTTGGCTTATACATATAACAGTTCAGAACTAATCCAACATTAATTTAAAATACTTTTAAGACTTGAGCACAGTTAGATAAAAAGTAAATAAATAAATAAAAACAAAATGCTACTTATAAATGAAATTTGTATGTATAGTAGTAGTAAATATTTAATAGTTTAGAAAGAATTCAGTGGAATGTGTTGAAATATTTACACATTCATCTAGAGCAAGTTTTAAGTCAAATATAAAAATCAAACACTTGCAGTTAATTGTTTCGGAAAATTTGCTACATTTAATTTCATCAATTAAACAGCTTTTAAAGGAAATGGCCAGTAAAAAAGTATATTCTTTTAAAAATCAAAACACAATTATAATCAGTTTTGTTGATAAATAAGATGAGGTTTTTTTTAAAAAAATCTAATGCATGATTCCCCTTAAGTATATAAAAAGAAATAAAACAAGGTAAATGATAAAAATGTTTTCCAAGTTAATATTTTAATCTTAAAACTTCAAGAAAAAAATAATAATATTGCTAGAAGAAAATTAAATTAATTAAATAGTTTTATGTATGAAAAAAGTGCATTGAGCAAAAACCTTTAGTGATAAATAAAATGATAGAATATTAGGAAAATGGTAGAGCACAAATAAAAGTAAAAACACTGACACATATTTACACACACTTCAATATTTCAATGCTATCTTTCTACTTCCTGAGGAAGATGCTACAATTGCATCGAAATATTGAAGTGTGTGTAAATATGTGTCAGTGTTGTTACTTTTATTTGTGCTCTATCATTTTACTAATATTCTATCATTTTATTTATCACAACAGATTAATTAAATAGTGTAATTTTCAGAGCTGGAAACCAAGCAATACCTGACAAAGTATTATAAAAACAGAAAAAAACACATAATGAACTAGAGAGGATTTGAACTAACCCACTCGAAGATCTCTCATATGTGCAGCCAATCCTGCATCTCCTGGTGCTCCCTCTCGCACACCCACACGCTGAGCTGCACGCCCAGTGCTCTTTGGAGCTGGTTGCTAAACAAAGAATAATACTAATATTAGGATATGAACAACTACCTACCATATTAATGAAATATGAAAATATGATTATTATTAACAATGTAGCACTTGCTACAAGCTAACCACAACCAAGTCGATAACAACGGACTTACCCTATTATACGAACACCGTCTGCTGCTGGCCTAACGATACACTCGACCGGCCCACCAAAACACACACACTTCAACAAGACAACTGATCATCATAGACTAAGACCGCACCTATTAAACTCCCAGAGAACAATCCCCCAAACCAAAAATCTTCGGTTGGAAAGAAGAAACTCTTCGCCAGTGCCTTGTGTCATTTCCATTCCAGTCCAGAAGCTTGTGGAAACCCCACCCTTGTTTACGTTCTTTGGTTTCCCCCTATCATTCCGTCTTCTGTGGACTGTGTCTTAACCGTATAAAAGAGTGATCGTGCGAGTTAAGTGCCACTCTTGGACTGGCTTTGGTATTCGCTTGATCAAGCGAAAGCTTCAAAAATTAATAATGTAAGCAAAATTCTTTTTCGGCCTTATTCTTTTATTTAAATTCTTTTTCAGCGTTATGGACTTAAACTTTGAACCCTAACTAAATAAACAATATATTATGACATTGTTCATTATGATATTTTGATGGACTTTGTAATTTTCTCAAATATAAATGCAGTTAGACTAAGAACTTGAACTGATATGGACATATCTTAATTGTAATATATAATTATAAATTGTAATTTATAATTATATATTGTAAGTGATAAATATTTATTTCACATCTAATGGACTTAAACGTTGTGTCCAGTAATGTTATCAGTAACGATATTCCTTGTTGATCTTAAAACTTGCAATAATAGTAAACTCAGGCTATTGGACATTAACGTGAAATTTAATTTCTCGTAATTTAATTGGTTAAGCCATTGGTGGTATTAAGGCCAATCTCTATTATGTTGAACTTTTATGTTTTTCTTTGGAAACTAATAATAAAGTAAAGCTATTAATGTTTCACGTCCAATGTTTATGTATGAACTTAATGAATCGGGCGCCATCAGCGCTAGCCAGAGGTTAAATTGAGCAATCTTATATGTCTTTTTTGCCTGATTGCTAATTTTGTTGACGTAATTAGTGATGGTAATCGCATGTACTTTTTTAGGCACTCTTAATACGAGGCCAAGGTATTAAAATTACAAAATGTTGTAACCCTTTGGTTGGATTTATTATTTTATTTAATCGTTGTTCATATCATCTGAATATCTAATAAACTATCTTTGAACTTAGTTTTTGGTTACTATTTTCACTCTTTCATCCTTAGGTACAAAATGCAAGCTAAATTGTTGTGTGGTAGTCGAATCAGAGGTATTATTATTACATTTGTCTATAGGTTGCCCCTAGTGACTTGTCCCGCAATTGGTCTTAATTGCGTGTGCCGGGTATATCTATGATTAGCCCATTTTTCTGATTTCTCTCCCTCTATCTCTTTGCTCTCTCTTTCTTCTGTTGACTGATAGTTTTTTTTATGTATTTGAACCCCTTAAGTAAGGCATCGGGCTAGAAGTCGGGTTCAACAAAGCAACACTGTAACAAGATTATTTATGATTTGGCATAGATGGGGAAAGAGTTATGTCACACAGGAGGTAGCAGTGGGTTGAGGTTGAAAGCTCACGGGTTTGAGAACAATTCTCATCCTCGCAGTGGCTGCCCTTGCCTGGACAGGACAAGGTACTTCCTACTCCACCCCCATGGGATTTTTACCATCAACAAATTCTTGTAGAGTACATCCAGACATTTTTCCTTCTCCCCGACTTGTCACACACTAAGCGGTTGGTAGCTAGTACCTTCGAGGAAAGCTGGGCAGGCTATCCCAACGAGGTACCTGCTGAGCAACTTAGACTAAAGCCCTTTTTAGGGTGGTTTAGTGGAGTCCACCTTGAAAAGTTTTGGATTTATATAAGAGGTGAGACTATAGACATTCTGGAATACTTTAATTTTTACACAAATAAAAAACATAATTATAAGGTGTAGTGTATATAAAGATGATACAGATAATTTTGTTTTCAGAGAGTTTCAATTTTTTTTTTTTTTTAGCTGTTGTAAATAGAATGTGAGAATAGACAAAATTCCATTATAATAATTAATTATTCTTATTATTATTATTAATAGTAGTAATAGTAGTCTGTTTCATGGGTCCTTATCCTCCATGCCACAACGCGTCCTCAGGTTGTGGATAGAGGCTACAGCCTTTTTTAGATACAAAGAGTAGCTAAAGCCAATAAGGGGTGGTACTCCAGTGTTGAGCTCTCACTGTGGATAGAACCAGATCAAGACCCTAATGCCATAGAGTAAGTAGGTAGTAATATAGCAATCTATTAATTCTGTTAGTTACGGTTATAGCCGCATCTAGATATCATATTCTTTAGATTGAAGAATATCAATAAATTAAAATAATTTTAACGTTGGCCCAAGTATTTGCTAACAACATTTGTAAATCCCCCCCTTCCCTGCCACAGGTGTGCTTTCTATATTGCCCACCATTTCTACCAACCCACTCATACCTTAACACACTATTTAATGTATAAATACAGTAAATTCTCTTATAATATTGTGTTATGTTCATGAGAAACGCAACTTTATAAAAGTTATGTTTTCCTATAAGAATCAATGTTAAGTGTAGGAGTTAGGTTGCAAGGCCCCCCAAAATAATTACAAATACAAGTAGTGTCATATTAAGCAAACAGCTCAGGACAGGAATACATTTAATTTCGGGACGTGGATAGGACTGGCTCATCACTCATAATCTTCTCCCCCTCATGTGTCACCATGGCGGCCACTGGTTGAAAGAATGTGCGAATAGTTGGTTGATTAGCGGCACGTTTCTTTTTTTTTAATTTCCTGTTAACATGTAAAACCCTCCATTACAGTCCTGTACACTCTCGCGCTGCGTTCTAAATCAGTCTTAATCGGCCAACATCTGAAGTCCTTGAATGCGGTGAAATGCAGTAGCCATGTTCTTCTTAGTAAATGTGCGTGAAGGCTTGTCCTCTTCGCTGTCAGATTCAAGGCTTGGATTTTGGGCCAGCTCTTGTAGTTCCTCGTTACTGAGTTCCTCAATCTCGGCGTCCCCCACCTCTTCTATGTCCTCCATTTCCAGATTCTGGAAGCCTGCTTCACGAGCAATGTTGAGGAGGTCTGTGTTTGCACTTGGCATAATCTCTTCAAATCCTTTAAAATCTGTTATGCATTTAGGCCATAGATTTCACACCACGTTGAAGCATGTATGGGAAACCTCTTGCCAATCCATGAATATGTAGTTGATGGCGTTAAAGAAATTGTAGCTACGCCAATACTTCTTGATGTTGGTCTTGTCTTCACCATCTGTAGTTGCGACAAGTTGCTCAAACGTACGCCGCAAGTAGTACCGCTTGAAAGTGGCAATCACACCTTGGTCCATTGGTTGGATTAGAGCCGTTGTATTGGGAGGAAGGAAAATAATCTTCACATGCTCGTCCAAGTCAGGAAGGTCATGAGGATGTGAGAGAAAAGAATTCTGAAATCTAAATTCTCCTTCACGCAGTACCTCTTCCACGCGGGTACTGCGTAGTCTTTCAACCACTCACAGAACATGGCACCAGTTATCCACACCTTTTTATTGGCTTCGTATATAAAGGGAAAGTGCTCCTTCATCTTTCCTTTCAAAGCCCGTGGATTCTCTGATCTGGCAAACAGAAGTGGCTTCATCTTGTAGTCACCAGATGAATTCCCACCTAGCAACAGTGTGACACGATGTTTCGCAGCTTTAAAACCAGGTGCTGTCTTTTCTTCCTGTGAAATGTAAGTTCTGGCAAGCAATATGTTTCCAAAACAGTCTGATCTCATCCACATTAAAAACTTTATTTGGTGAGTATCCGCAGTCTTCAATGATGTTTTGAAGTTCGACAACAAAGACTTCTGCCAAAATGTTGTCAGAACTTGCAGCTTCACCAGTCACTTTAATATTATGAAACCACCCTTGGCTGGCACTGAAAGATTCTTCTTTAGAGCCTTCGCCATCTTTAGGCTTTAACACATCATGATATAAAGATTTAGCTTTACTCTGAACAATGGCTAAAGTAACTGGGGTACTACGTTGGTTTTGAAATTCAATCCACAATGAAAGCATTTTCTCCATCCTTTCAATGTGTTCATTTCTTGTACGCCTGACCTTTGTCACACTGAGCCCTGAAAAGTTTTCCATGCTGTTCTTAATTTTTACAGCATTTCCCCCTATAGTGCGAATAGTAGTTGCAGGTAGGCCCAAATCTGCAGCAATGTCTACACCGCGCTGACTGGATTTGACTCGCTGTATTACGTCCATTTTAACAGCCTGACTAATTGATCCTCTGTTTTTCTTTGCAATTAAAGTGTTAGATAAATTACATGGACGTTTAGCCGCCATTGCAAACAGATAAAAACCGCCCTTAACTAAAATAAAAAACAAAACAAATAAACATAAGTTGAGCGTGAACTAAAAATATATTAAATATAAAAACAAAGCATGGTAAACACAAGTCACATGCGAACTTAAAATGTATTAATATAAAAAACACAAAAGACAAGAAAGATAAACAAAAGACCCAAAAGCTAAACACAAGTTCGTATGCTTGAATAACATCTTAAGTGTTGCCGACTCATTAATGCTGAAAGTCTCTAAATCCTGTGCAAAAAGTCTAAATTTTCAAGTAAAATATTCCAAATTTAAAATAGTGTAAACAAAGTTTTTTTTTCACATAAAAATAATCATTTAAATTATTATTATTATTGGGCGGCTTGTTTGAAAAGGGTGTGAGGAGTGGGGGTTGGAGGTTGGTTGGAGGAGAGGAATCTGACGTGACCTGCATGGCTCATAGGCCTATTAGGCCCACACAAACGGGAACCAGGCGGTTGACACTTGGCGCGTATTCAGCTGAAAAACAACGTTGTACCCAATAGCGGACGTTATGTAACTAATAGGCAACATTATAGCAGGACTTGCTGTAATAGGTTATCTCTACAATTCAACTTCTCAAACGTAAGCCATCACTTTGGAGAATTTTTACCCTCAAAATTTTCATCTTTAATTTTGTAGAATTTAAATGGCAACTACCTTCTTCGGCTGCCACTACTGAATTTAGAATGAATGTCCAAGAAGAAAAAAAAAAAGTCAACAAAACTTNCCAAGAAGAAAAAAAAAAAGTCAACAAAACTTTTGAACTTTTCCCTGCCCCAAATGTCCCCAGAACTGCTTTAATTTCCCCCGAACCCCATTTGCACATTCAGACATATTCTACACCCCTGGAGTAGGGTAGGGCTTAGGAATGTTCTTAACTTAAGAAAGTCAATTTTTAATTTCCTTCTCTTTTATACTACATGGGATGTGAACACATGGTTTAACCAAAGCATATCGTGGTAGTATAAATATAAGGTCCAGCAAGGGATGGCTTATATTAATAAAAAGCAACAAGACACGGCTCCATTAAAATAACTGTTTTGAAGTATAAATATAGAGAGAGCAGACTAACCTTAGCTTGGAGCTTCATGGGAAACAAAAAACCATACAAACCATGCTATACTTCACTTGAATAATATGTATGTTTCAATTATGTTTGGCATCTAACCAGGCTGCAGGTCTAGTTGTTTGTGAGCATGGTGTCAGTTTTTGTTTGTAGGTGTTAACAGAATTGTTCTCCCCAGAAAATGTTGCTAGCCAAACTGGGCCAGTGCAATACTTTGCTATATTTGAAGATTTGTGCGACAAACATTTATTTTAACCTAGTGATCAGTAAGGTCAGCCAGGTGGGAGAACAATAAGCTGTATTAATTGTGATGTATATAAAAATGATCCTTAATTTTATACAATGAATGACTGCAATGGATTTAATCATACATCCAAAATTGATCTATTGAAGAATATAGTTTAAAACAAGATTGTGTTGTTTCATATCCAAGTGTAACATCGTGGAAAAATGTTGACACTGATCAAGTTGAATATGAAGACTAAGCTCATCTGAATGTGTACTCACAGGTGGTGGTGGCTGAGCAGCTGGTTGCTGTTGTTGCAAGCCCCATGGTCTCTGCGGAGCTGTCCCTGGAAATGGCCCTCCTCTGGGCTGTTGAGTCGCTGCCTGTGGTGGACCAGTCCCTGGTTGTTGAGGCTGTTGCTGCCCCCGGGCCCTCCCACGTGCACGCCCGCGGGCTCTTCCGCCGCCTTGGTCTGCCATGTGTATTGTGTCCCTGCAACGACACACCTACATTATGTACCAAACCCACCATATTGTGGATAGTCTGCAATG
>CABFWB010009245.1:0-13849 GCA_902151455.1 Timema bartmani
TTTGAATTTCTCTCCATCTGTCTGTCCTTCTGTCTGTCCATATGTCTGTCCGTCTGTCTATACCTCGGAGTAAAGCCTAAACTATTTTACCGATCGGGTTATATAACTTGATACATAGGGCTTTCATAGGATTGTCCCGAGGGATTTTTGGAATTGGATATCTAACCCTAAAATTAAGGGTAGCTTACTGGAGAGCAAAAAGAGAAAAAAAATCGACTTTAATGATTTTGATTAAATTTCATTTCCAAGCATTTATATGTATTACAAAAAAATGGCTACGCTCAATATTTCGGCAAAATGACTTTAAGGGCTCCGGTCTGATGCGTAAGTTACTTTTTTATCATATCTCCAAAACTATTTGAGATATAAAATTACTTTTCATTACAAATATGTAGATCTATTTATAATACATATATTTTAGTCGAAGTATATTTTTATAAATCCAATAACTTTCAAGCTATACGCAAATTTTTTTATTTTTTAACTTTTCGAACACAAAAGGCAAAGTATTGCGACCGTAAAAAAAAACTCTAACCTGAAATGTTTATGGATGTCAACGTCTCATGACCCTCAGAACCCTAAAAAGTGGTCTTTGCAATGCCGTCTGTCTGTCTGTTTGAACTTAAAATTAATAGTATTTTAATAAAGGGCGAAAAGAGAAAAAAAATCGATTTTCTCAAAATTGGCTATAATGATTTTGATTAAAACTCATTTCTAGGCTTTGATTAAGATTATAAATAATTAGGCTATTTGTTTTTTTCCAATGAAAATTACTTTTAGGGTACTTTACAGAAGCTGAAATTTCTGTATCTCCGCAACTATTTGAGCTATTGAGAACTTATCATTTTAAAATTGTAGTACTATTAAAAATAAAAGACTTTTACATGAAATATATTTTTATAAAACCAACAGTTTCTGAGATATTTGCAAATATATTAATACCATTTTGTGACCTTTAGTTGTAAAGAGATATTACTTATGCT
Source organism: Timema bartmani (assembly GCA_902151455.1). Lineage (NCBI taxonomy): Eukaryota > Metazoa > Arthropoda > Insecta > Phasmatodea > Timematidae > Timema > Timema bartmani. The sequence continues at coordinate 984 of CABFWB010009245.1, forward strand.
TTAGCGCAATAATTCTCTAAAGCCATAGAGTAAATAGTTATTAAGTCTCTCATAAAGTTTATGTTCTTTTTCCTTTAACCGCTTAGGCTAAATGTTTGTACAGCAATGATCTATCCCTATCATTTTATACTCAATAGTCAATATTTACCTTTTTTATTGATCTAAATTTACTACTTTTCCGTGTGGTATAAAACTAAAATTTACAAGAATCATAAATAACACTCCAAAAAACCATAAAGGACTTAAGATTTCAAATGTAGAAAATAGTGATGAGGGGAGAAAGGGATAGAAAAAAAAATAGGTGTGTAAAAAATTAAAATTTTCCAAGAATGTAAAGGTATTTCTCCACTAGCTAAATAAAATTTAAATATTTACTATTGGCTGGTGAATATTTTTTTTTTAGACTCACGGAACTATAATAATACGTTCGTTACTTTTCAGTGTGGTAGAAGATTGAAAATTTTCAGGCTGGTATAAGAACCACTCCAATCAACCATTAATTAATGTTGTGTCCTTAAATTTCAAACTGAACTGAACTGATATAAAAACACTTTTTGATGTGATATAATATGAAAGTTCGACATGTAGGTCAGTTGACATTCCCGGGGGGCCGAATGACGTCAGATCATATCTAGTTTCAAAATTTAAGCCTGGTAAATGGAGAAGTTTGAAATTGATAAAATTAATATATACATACACCCTTTCTATTTCCTGTTCATCCTGTTTACCATTTTATTCCTATTACAATTTTTATCCTTTTATTTGTTTTTTCCCTTATTACTTACCCTTTTTTTTAAAGAAAAAATTGAGATTTTGTTTGATTTTTACCATGTTTAACATGTTTTTAAACCTTTTTACCATCAAATATTTTCTCCAGGCAAAGCCGCGTACGTACTGAACATAAATGTTTTAATAATGTTAGCTTAAATTCAAAATACAGTAGTACGTAATTGTAAGATTTTGTTTTATAAAAAAACCTCTAAACTCTTAGACAAATATTTTATTCACCTTTGGTCTTATTTTAAAAACGTGAGCAATATTTCAAACACAAATTAATAAAAGTTTGGTATTCTAATCAGGAACAATTTCCTATTTTAAAACAAATATTGGAATAATTTTCAACCAATAAAGTATCTTAAAAGCAAACCTTTTTTCTGGAACGTACAGACAGTCTTAGTGCTCTCGTTGACGGCAGAGGTTGTTTCCAAGGCTGGTAGATGTTTTCGCGTAATTTAACCAAGTGGTCGGTCAGGTAGTTTGGTAGACCAGACGTTTAACTCCCGTGTTTAGAGGACGTTAAAGTTCAAATCGTTTATGAGACTAGGATCCGACATTCCCTCAAACGAAACACCAGCCATGATTTGTCGTGAGGCTTGAAAAGAAAGCTTGGTTCAAGATGAATATTAACTCACAAGGCGTAAATCATTGTAATTACGGACAGGTGAGACCACAATTCAATTAATTAAAATGGTTTGGAAAATGACACCTGTCTACTGGAATCGACACTAATAAAATGGTAAATGTTATTAATGTTGACCACAAACGAATATATTGTAGTTTTCTCGAAGGGTCTTCTTATTAAACTAAGACTGTACCTTCAAATGGGGGCGATTATCGGGAATATATCGTTTTACTACCCATCCAATCTATACACAGTTTAACTATGTTAGGTGGTTAGGGTTGAATAGGTTTAATTCAGAGGAAATGTATCTACTTTGGAATAGAAAGAGAAACCATTTATGAAAATCTCCCTCAGTTAAGCCAGCCGTGATTCAAACCCCGATATCTCCAGCACCAGCAGACCAGACAAAACGATTCTGATTATTTATCCATCATACACACTTATTGACACTGACAGTGTCTCTACCAAGAGCAGAAACCACAGTCCAATTTTCGTAGTAAGGTCTGTAATGATACTGTTATGGACCCCTCTCATATATTCAAAAATTCATGGATGAAATGTATTTTTCTTTAAAGAACTGTCTGTAAGGTTTCCTTTTAGTACTTTATCCATGGAGAATCACGCGTTTTCAGAAGTAATTTCAATGTATTGAGTTTTAAAACTTTCTTTCTTTAAAAAAAACTTCCTCCGTTGTATTTGAAAATCAGGTGATGGGAGAATTGGCTGCCTTTACCCAATGGGAAGCCAGCCTTCGCAACATGAGGTTGCTAGAAGTTCTCCCATTAGTTGGTTTTAACACTGAAGGCAAGGGGTCCAAGAAGCAAGGGGTAGATCATATATAAGCAGCTTGTGCGCATGAATCCTGACACAGAAACCTAGTATTATCGCACAGAAAGACAAAACATTGAATAGCACTAGCACTGACTTTCCGCGTAAGTTCGGAAACTAACAAACAACTGTATCAATGTCAATTTTATAACAGTGAAAGTGTAATCAAATCAATATATTGTGTACAAACATCAAATTTTACTGATTTCAATCAAATTACATACAATCAGATCGTCATAGTCGTGTGATAACAAGTGCGTAGTAAGACATGCATGTGTCGTCATCATACAACCCGGTATTGTTATACTTACTGCTCACCGTAAGGCATACACGGGCCCACATTATTATAATCATCATCATCACCATCGATAAAATCCGGAAACATTTTAATTGTGCTCAATCGCGGGGCAGATATCATTATAGGTCCTTCTCTGAAAGATAGAAAAATTACTAGAGCTACTTTCATATATAAGTATTTCAATTAATGGGACATGCAGCTGTAATTTGTGATAGCATACCACTAACTATATTGTAGTAATATGTATTTTGTTCATCACAAAGAATGTTTGTTTATTCTACAAGGCCCTTCTATTGAAAAATGGAAGGTATAAACCTTTTCACCTACCTTTCTACCCTACCAACATAAAAGTTACTGTCTAGTAAATGAACATTGCATGATATATGGATGGACATAAAAGTGTCTCTATTTTGAAACTTTAAAACATATTATGTTTTAAAAAAGACAGGGAAATTGGGTTTCGATCCCAGCTGGGTGTACTGATGGTAGCATTTCCTAGATGGTTTTCCACTCTCCCTTCACGAAAATGCAGGTAGATTTCCCCTAAATTAAACCTTCTTCATCCCTATCACAGGAGAGTAATTAGTACATAGGAGTATAATCCGGACTCGTAGTAAGACATGGTGTTAATATATATATATTGAAGCTTCAGTAGAGAGAAACTTTCAGTTAATCATATTTAGTACATTAAAAATGGATGCAGTTGTCAGTTTTGATCAAGTGTATCAATGATCTATGATGAGGATATTTGTTTATGTTCTAATCCTTATATTGTAATACAATAATTGTAGTTGTGATAGGAAAAAGGTATGTTTGAGTTGTTCATAAGTGTGGTGTAAAGTTCTTATGATCACACATTCAAGTATGCACTAGCCTATATGCTATAATAAACGCCAATATGTAAACAAATACAAGTGTGGGATTTTAAGAATATATTATGAAAAGTTTTGTTCTTTCTTTCCTCCTGGTCCACAAGTTGTGGGCCGGCATCCCTACGGGTTGTTTATTATTATAAGTGTAAACAATTATATCTGAGTTCATAGTTCATCCTCAAATGGTTTAATATAAAGTTTGTAATTTAAATTGTTTCGTAGTTGTCGCCAGTTATTCTGTCTTTACTTCTGTCCCAGAATACAGTTTTTCATTTCCTGCCACTCCATAGGTTTTTCAGTGTCTAGTGTATTATTTTTATGTCTATACGTTCATATTTTTACCACTAATTTATCTACAAATGTTCATTTCAAATAATACATTTGTACGTACTGCAAGGTTGCTGACCTCGGGAGGTGGGTGCAGAATGGCAGCCCGCCCCTCTGGCTCTATCGGGTACAATGGCAGTGATAGATGGTTTTTTATATTTATTTATGTTTATTTTTATTGTCATTCTTTCCCTCTCCCCCACTAATGTTATGCTGTTCTCCGTTGTATTCGATTTGATTACATTTTAGTAACGCGTTTTTTGTTATTTATTTTATTGTTTATGCTCCCCCCATATACTTTCTCTGTTTTTCAGAAGCTGGGGAGTTATCCCATTCTTTTCATATTTGTATTTTCTGCCCACATTGGAAATGTTACAGGACTTTTTTTTTAAATCTCACACTTAACCGAAATAAGTGTATTTCAATCAGTTCGCAAATGCACAATATGACAAATCATGTTTGTTTTCCATTATCCGAGCAGTTAGCGATTAGTACTCTAGAGACCTTTAGGGTTGGTGTGTGTTGTCTGTATTCTTCAGAACGTATACTGTGCCCTCTCTATGTCTCAGTATCCACTTACAGGACAGGACTACCTAACAAGATGTACCATCAATAATGTTTGTAACGTACGGAACATCAGCTATACCTTGATTTTGGCTGGAAGAACAGTAGAGAAAATTCAAACATATTTCTTTGTGGCCGACACTGACAACATATCTTTATACTACTTGTGTTATTTTATAGGTATTAATAATATCTATCAAAAGTGACAGCTGCAGATAACATGACTTTATGTATGAATATATTAAAATGGTTTTAGTAACNTATGTATGAATATATTAAAATGGTTTTAGTAACTTTAGTAACTAACTTCTACTGTTCTTCCTACCAAAATCATACTATAATGGTCTTATCATACTCAGCTGTAGCCGGTATCTTATAGGAGACTATACACTGAAGTAGAAAGCTGGACACACTGAAAACACACTGGCAACCAAGGCCGTAGCCAAGGGTTTTTTATTTTGGTTTAAACCCCCCCTGAAATTTTATAAACAAAGTATATATGGCTTTATTTATGGCTCAAACAATATCAAAATTATGGTACAAATACAAATTAAGGGGCTGTGTTACCATAAAAAGCACTTCAAAGAGCTTCTAGAGGTGTTCAATATTTAGAATTTTTTCTAGCCCCCGGCAATTGGAGGATGTGCTCACCAAACCCCCCGTGAAATTATTGGCTGGCAACTATCTATACTTACATGATATGTTTAACAAATGTGATTGTTGAGATATGTGTACTTAAAAAGTTAAATTTATCACTAGCAATGAATAGTTATCACATATATTATTCTGTACTTAGGATCACAACTCGTAGTAAATGACCATTCACACCAATAACAAAACATTAAATTCAGTAAACAACAATTTAGACAGCACCCTCTCACAAACTAAAATTAGTGCTTTCATTGAATTAGTCGATGTGTCCTTGACGACGAATAACATTTGTGTGTTGCACGACCAAATAAATACAAAATTCATTTATATTAATTATTATGAAAATATAATTCAGAGTGACATTGAAATATAATTATTGTTATGCGTTTGATTGTGAATTTATATCATTAAAGTTTTTCAAACTGCGAAATAAAGGAAATCTTAGTACTTTCAGTAGTTTTCTTCAAGATGGATAGAAAATGACGTGTAAGTAAATTATCAATATGGTCGCTACATAATTTGACCAACTTTAGTTTTAAACTACGTAATAAATACAGCTTTAGGCTGGATCACTTGAAAGTAGCTTTAAAAGTGTTTGAAAATTAGTTTAACTCGTAGAAATTGAGCAACACAACTTTAGTTAATCAGGCTTCTCAAACTTATGTTAGGTAAAAATCTTCTTATTTGCGTTATTAGTTAAATTCTTACGTCTACCAGTAAATGTTGACTTGTTGACAAATATAAAATAGTATGTAAGATTATACAGCAACACTCTCCCTCAGAGGTGTGAACTACTGACGCGGTATAAGATATTTACAACTTCTGTTACACCGGATATTTAAACACACCACCTCAAAGGCGTACATTTTAAGAGAATCCTTGAAACGACTTCTGGGATTGTCCTCCCCAAATATTAGTCCAATCAAATAATAGTAATAGGTAGGCTACTACTTAAACTAAAACAAAACTATACATATTCTAAAAATTGAAAAATTACACCTGGACATGAGAATCGAACCCGGGAACTTTGGCTTAGTACGCCAATGCTCTAACCACTGAGCTATCCAGTCCGTGTCCAGGTGTCATTTTTCAATTTTCAAAATATTATATATAGATGGAGTAATTCCCACTAAAATCATAAATAATAGCTTTGGCTATTTGATTCAAAACTTTACATGTTTATCTATAAATTCCGAAAGTTTTTAAAAATAATCTTAATCAATTTACCATTTATTTGTTAATTAATAACGACGGGAGATATTATCAAACAAATACTCAAAGTCAACTAAACTGGCATGAGGCAACGTTCATTATATTATCCTAGCTCACTTAGTAAGTGTGGTACATGGCAAATATGTTTCAAAATCTGCACTTTTTGATTGGTCTGTGCTCATAGATAAGGTCAAAGGAAACCTTTCCAAATAGGGGGACACTTGAAAATGCTGAAGCTCTCGTTAAGAATAAGCATATTTGTAATTTATACATTTATCTTTAAACCTAAAGGCTTGCGCTCAATTTTTGAAAATCTGAAAATTTCAATTGAAAAATAACTTTTCTATTGTACACAATATTACTTTTTTTTCACCCTGATTAAAGAGAAAAAGCGTTATTTCAGCTTTCCATTGATATAAATAAAGTCCTGTTTTAAGAAATAACTCCTCGATGAATTATATGTCAATTTCAATAAAAACCTTGATTTTTAATATCTTGTAAACCTTATTATTACATTAAGAATATAAATGTTTAAAAAAATCTTGAGATAAAAAGGAGCAACATCAACTTCTTCTGAACAGTTTCTATAACCCTGGCTCACGGCAACTTCTTCTTATTCAGCTTCAGATTCATTCCTGGAACAAAGTAATTATTTTCAGATAAAAGTTTATCTAAAAGTGTTTTTTACGTCTGGCATTTGAAAAAAAGATTTCACAAAATAAAGATACTGGATAAAATATCGATATTACTATCTTGAAATTGGTGAGGAGTTTTGGAAATTTAATTATTATCAAATAAGCTCATACCTTTTATTGTATTTATCAGCCCCCAGTGTAGTTCGTGCAAAGAATTTTGGGGTTTGAACAGGCGCATCTTGTGCGGCATCCAGAGGAACTGCAATTAACCAATTCAAGCTGAACAAATAGATGTCGCAGTGTCATTATCCCCTGAATCCGGAAAAGTGGTGTTTGCGATGCGGTCTGTCTGTCTATCTGTATCTCCACCTAGGGCCAAGACTGTTTTACCGATCAGGCTCAAACCTAGTAAAATAGGCTTATTATGTTTTAATAAGATTCCCTAAAGTAGTTTTTGTAATTAGATATCTAACCCTATTACTAAGGGTGGTTTAAATAAGGGTGACAAAAGAAAAAAGTAAATTGTTTCTATATCTTACAGATTTTAATTAAAAGTTCGTATCTATGCACCATTTAACACTAGAAAAAAATGGAGCATATAATTTTTGCGGGCAAAATACATAAGTATTTTACTTTACAAAAGTGTATATCCCCAATTTTGATCATATCCCCGCTACTATTTCATACACGAGATAACTTATCATTGCTAAGTTGTAGGATTATTAAAAATAAATATTTTCTAAGCTACAAGCAAATATTTTTGTTAAATAGAGATCTGGAAAATTGAGAGTTAATTGTTATGCTCTTTTTTGGACATATATATATGTTCTTCTTGTCTAATTTTTTATATAAGAGAGTATATTAATTTCATTTTATTCTCGTTAGTTAAATATGATGCACTTTTATACATTATGTGTCTATAATAATATATATTATTTAGTTTCATATTTATATATGACGAGTTTTCTGCTGTGCACCGTACCATTTATGTTACCTCTTCAGTCATATTCAAGTGATCCAAGGTACTTGACTTGTATTGCACTTGCACTAGGTTAGAGTTTCTTTCTAACTTAGTAGTTGTCTACTCGATCCTGTACAGAGACGAGTACTCAGTCCCCGGTATCTGAACGGTACAGAGAAAAACAACCATTGGGCTAATGAGCCTCTATTTAACAAGGGATAGACTTCACTGAAGAGGTTTGGGAGCGATAGGCGCTTTCTGTGTTATTGGTTCATAGCTTCACCAAAATGTAGCGTCCAGGGTTTAGAAAAAGCTCAAAGTAGATCAAAAAATTATATTTTTAGTAAAATCTAAAATCACGAATTTAATTTTTTTTGACTATCACAATATATTCTCTTCCCAAGGGATCGAGAGAAAGTAAAAAGAGTATTTTATTTTTAATATACAGGGTAATTTTCTTTAGTTTGTTTAATATTTGAAAGAAACGTAGCGGACTAAGGCCTTAGCATTTCTAGTCGAGTTTGTTGGAAATAGGGAGGTCAGGGTTAGAGTCCCGGACTGCTGGTCGGAGTGTTGTTCTCCTCAATGGCATGCAATTTCGTGTACACTTATTCTAAATCACGCCTTCCTCGTCTTCCTCCTTGAGGTGTAATTAAATGTGGGTTCTCCGAACAAATAATAAGATACTGTGTTCATAGAACAATCATTACATATTTATCATCCAAAAAACATACGTTTGCTCTAAAATATTTTGTGATATTAAACTAAATGCTACCAGGATTATTTAAATTACAAAAATTGGAAAATTTTATCGTAAACTGTAGAAAACGAATTGGTTGTAACCTATATATTGAGCAGGGAGTTGAACTGGAACAGAAACCAGAACCTATAACTGAAACTAGGAGTTATTTTTAAGGAAAGAGAACTGTAACAGAAATCCAAAAAGATACATTGCTTAAGAACCAGAATTGAAACCTGAATCGATATATAGTTTAAGGTTAGTAAGGGTTCTAACCGTTTATTAAAGTTTCTTACTTTTTATAAAAAAAGTTTAAAGTTGCATTTTATGCCCTTCATTCTAAAACTTAGTTTTATTTGAAAACAAAATTTTCCCTTTTCTTAGTAATCTTTGAGATTGGGATATATTTATGTTATAAGGGAAGCACAGGAAGGAAAGTACTGAGAAACTAGAACCAGCCCAGTATGAACACTCAGCAGTAAGCACTAGAAGGAGAGTTCTGAGAAACTAGATCCAGCACAGTATGAACACTCAGCAGTAAAGCACTAGAAGGAGAGTTCTGAGAAACTAGAACCAGCCCAGTATGAACACTCAGCAGTAAGCACTAGAAGGAAAGTACTGAGAAACTAGAACCAGCCCAGTATAAACACTCAGCTGTAAGCACTAGAAGGAAAGTACTGAGAAACAATAACTAGCCCAGTATGAACACTCAGCAGTAAGCACTAGAAGGAAAGTATCTATCTGAGAACATAATTTCAATACATTAAAGCAATTAGAATTACACAATATTCTTATAAATGAGGCCTACCTTATATTCAAATATCGCTGTAAACTACATATTCTATTTTATACAAAAAGTTTATACAACAAAATACACTAGCTGTGTCGCATGTAGCATACAATTTTAACGGAAAATAACTTTAGACGTATGCTTTCTAGTCTTTTAGTTAAAACTATTATAAACCAGTGTTGAGTAAAATTCTTATATTACTAAAATTCAAATAATAAAATGTTCATAAATTCTTTAAACCATAGAAATACTTTAAATATTATTGATAGCTATTTTTTTTGTAAATACCATATTACGTCGATGGGAAACCATCCTTGAGTGCCCTGAATTCAATGCAAGCACGCTAACTCCACTCAATCCTGTGATTAAAGTGGTATTTTTAAATTTGCTGTTATCAAACTTACAATCTACTCACAAAATTATTTGAAGGATAGTTATCGAACGGAAGCAAACATTCTCTTCAGAGCTACCACAACATAGTTGTGTCTTCATCGCTACAGTAATTATAAATTATACTTTTCAGACAATGCTCTAAAAAAGGCTTGACGACTCGCTGCAAACAAAGGAACTAGCGAGGTAAATGGTATTTTGAAGTTGGGTTATCTTGTTGTTTAATAACCACTTGAGTAGCTCAGATGATTAGCTACTGGACGTTCTCTAAGATACTTCCTTGATGGCCTCTTATAGTCTCCTGATCATCTTCTGAGCAACAAGGGTGTGAGGAGCTGCTTTAAGGACACGATAATTCCTTGACCAGCTCTTAAAGTGTCCTGGTCACTTTTGGAGCAACAAGGAGTTAAGTAGGAGAATAGTTTGATTTCAACATGATATATTAAAAATATAGTAAAACACCAGGAAGTGATGTCTGCCAGTCAGATCCAAGTTTTATCAATAGAAGTAGATCTAGACTTATATGTTTTTCCGTAAGTGATTTCAAGCTACTATCTTCAAGAATTTTAAATGTTGAAAAATCATATGTAAGTAAACTACACTTAATCTCAAAGCTGAAATCAAAAAAACGATATCGCGTAAAGGCACAATCGAATATCATATAAATATGGAGCTGGAAAGAAGTCAACTAAAACATTTCGGCAGCAGTTCAGGAACATACAGAATCGTAAAACAACATTTTTTAAGTGGAGGAGCATAAAACATCCAGATCCAACATAATACCGATGTAGAAAGTTTTCAAAAGTTCAAAACTTTATCTACAAAAGAAATTAAAATATATTAGACTCAATCAAATCAGCTGAAAACTTGATATTGAACCCAGTATTTGGGTACGGCCATTTTTTATAAGTCTTGTGTAACAAGTGCAACCAAATTTGACAGATATGAAAATAACTAAATTCAATTAATCTTTAACTATCTTCATTAATCTATTTGCTTGCCCACCAGCAAGATAACAGATATGTGATATATTTAAAATGAATAGACATAATCAATAGGGTAACGTTTGAATACATTCCACCACATTCACTAGTAGAGAGAATGAACATACGTGTATAATATATAGTAAAAATAGCTTTAGAGCACACGAATTCGGCTTGAGCCATATAAACTTGAGTTGGAGCTAAGCTCACTTGCGCTGATAGATGGATGAGTATTGCTGACTTTGAAGCAGACATCAAACTCTCTCTCGTTAAAGATTGTCAATGTTCCAAACCACTGGAATTATTATCATTAATAAAATATCCAGGTTTCTGATTAACATTCGAGTGATAGCCTTGAGACCTGCACAGGTGAGCATGCGGATTAATTGACAGGCTCATCTGGTATAAGTCAAAATCCTAGTCAGCGTGTATTGAGGGTGTTTACTTGAAAGCTCATTCCATGCAAATTACAATATTTTCCCTTTAACATCCTTACCCGTTTAATGTAATTAAATATGATCAGTCTGGATGGGTAGTTGGACTAAAAGATAATGGAAGAAGTGTAGGAATACGGGAGACTTCAGAAGAAACCAGTGACCCGTTGACACTACTTTAGAAGCTTTATGATGACTGAAGAAAAATAGGTGACATCAGGTTAGGTTTGATAGGGTTTGATAATTGTGTGATATCGCCTCACACGGCAAGTTTATATCTTGCACTGACGTACTTTGGACTCTTAACCCCCCCCCCTTCATGCAAATTCATCATGTGTTTGTATATTAATTATTTGAAATAAATCTAGCACTAAATTGGACAAAACCTGTTTCACAATTTAATTTATTAGTTAAGATCTAATGTACTATTCGTTCTGTGTGTCTCACTAGATTCTATTTAAATGCCTTAAATTGCAGAAATAAACAACAAATAATCCTCTTGGAGCTGACGTAAATGGTAGCTAATTTACATGAAATGTCCAGAATCATCACTATAATATTACTTGGGTAATGTATTCATGTATTTGTTAAAAATAAGTAATTATTCGTTGATGATCATTGTTTGGGAACAAGGTCCTACACATTTAATGTGTGGCCCCAGCGAGTTCACCATAAACTTATGTGGCCCCTAAGACAAGGGATATTGACTATCTAGGACTTAAAATACTTTTTAGTAGCTGTTTTTAAAATAGCTACATGTTGAAATGTTATGTCACAATCATAGAGATATTTCAAATGTGTTTATACTATATCGAATACTTTTTCTTTCTTCTAGATTAAAAAAATAAAATTAGTATAATATTTTTCATGTCAAAATCGAAGTGAAGGGGATTTCATCTTTAACTCTATATTTCGTAGCTTCATTTGGTTTTAATATCTGTACTACATAAGGTAAAATATATATTATATACATTCCAAACAAAAAAAACAACACAGATTTATTCGTGCATCGGACCCTTACCTTATCTTTAATATACAACCAGGTTATATGGAATTCTTACCACGCGCCCTATGATATGAGCTATTACAAGTTAGAACAGATGAGACTAGAAGCTCCTTCCCTCTCATTTCAATTACATTGGTTTGGATATCGCAGGCTGGCTGAGCTAGATGGTGTGTAGAGGAGAACATCAAGGCACAATTTTAACAAGCTTTACCTACCCTGTCAATAATACATGAAATTCCACTCGTATTTAAAAAAGGCCTTAGAATTTTGGTGAACTAAAAATGGAAGAAACTTCCTTCAAACTCCCCACCCAACCCAACTATCTACTCCTTGGTATTGTCATCAATTTTATAGTAAAGGAAAAAAAACAAACATAATGAACTAACTTTTATTATTTTACTAGTTTTTAAACAATGATTGTGTTTCTCTGACTTACTTTGTTAGAAGTAGTCATAGTTATAGTAGATGAAACTTGAAAATACATTTATCTTTATGCGTCACAACCACTTTAAATTAGTCAGAAACAAAGAAACTATCACAAATGTCTCACTCCAAGAATACCACAAGCAATGACGCTCGTAAGATTGAAAGTAGGGCTGCAGAGGCTAATAAAGATGCAGCAGGCCGCGGTGCCAATTCTGCCTCTGAGGCAGCAGCTAAAGCAAGGGACCAGGTTGCCAAATTGGGGGAAAAGACAGCAGAAAAGGCGGGGCAGGCCAAGGACGCAGCCAAAGATATGGCCTCAAGCGCTGCAGAGGCCACGAAAGATGCAGC
>CABFWB010009246.1:0-13847 GCA_902151455.1 Timema bartmani
GCGAGGTATTGCTTCGCAGCCGGTCACGCTTTACGGCACGCTGTGGCTTCGTTGGCACCGTTAGGATCAACCACAGCAAAACACCGAAACGTCCATCCCAAGTTTAGTTAGGTGTAGTGTACTTGTTTGGGTTTCCCTGAATGGCGTGAGATGAGCGACAGACACTTTGCTGGGTAGCGCTAGGCTACCACCTGGAACACGTGAGAGAGGCAGGACGAGACCTTGCACTCCCATTCGAGTGACTATACAACCAAAACATCCCATTATATATAGAGTGCGAAGATCCATGTTCACAGAAAGCGGGGAGGATAGTAAGAAGAAAGGAGGGGACGTATTGGGGACTCTGCCGGCCATCCGTAGAACTAGAGACCTCAATGATAGCTCTAGCTGAGCAAGCGGCAACTTAGCGCGTCGTACCACTTTCAGTTGTTTTTCTTTGGGGTGGGGCTATCTTCTCGTGCTGGCAGCAGGACGATGGCTCAGCTTAGTCAATGGGATTGTATGTTGGAGAGTGGTCAGTGCTCATGATGCCAGAGTTTGAGTCCAACGGGGCAGAAGTGTTTACCCCAGGGCCGAAGGTTGTTTGTAGCTGTCATATGTAGCTCGTTACATTATTATTATCCTTATTATTATTACAATGAGAATGTTGAAATTATATACTTGATAAAAAATATTTTTTCCAGATTAAATTTACGGTACTGATACTAACTAATATCAATACTTTTCTTTCGATACTAGCATGGTATCGATATTTTTTTTTCCGATACTTTAAATGAGTACTGTATCGATACTTTTCTTTCGATACCACATCCCTAATCATGAATGGACTAAGATTTTCATAGCAGTGGACTCCTATACTCGCATTGAACTTCTCCATCACGATGGTTTCCTAGTCAAATGTACTATATTTTTGGAAACTTTTCATAAAAATTTCATAATTATCACATGGCAAACCATATTTGGTTGGTTAAGTCCGGGACAAGACCAATTATTAATTTAGTTTATTACTTATATACTAACTCCATGGCATTAGGAACCCGAAAACTCACTGTTGCACTTACAAAAGTAAGCCACCTAATTCTATTCAGTCAGCCTCATTACACACTATCTCTTTCAGGTCTATCCAAAATTTATCCTCCCATCTGCGTCTAGGTCTTCCCAATGATCTCTTCCCATTAGGTATCTAGTCACTACCCTGAACAAGGTTCTAGATTTTCCCATTCGCGCTGTATGTCCTGCCCACCGTAATCTACGAGGCTTGTCATATATTTCCTGACTGTATTATTTTATCATTTTCCACTCTAATATAGCTATTGCTAGCTATAATTGTTTCTAAATATTTAAAATCACTACATTTGTCAAATGATATATTTTTTACAGTTTTATATATATATATATATATTATCAACCCAATTCTGTATGTTCTCTGGTGGATAATATACTTGGTCTTTTCAGCGTTCCCTTCTTAAGATACTTTCTTACTTACCTCTATTAAACTGTCGCCATTTCTTGAAACAGCTTCCTTACTATTGCCCGACAAAGCTAGATCAATTACGTTTTCTAATGGCTGCATTGTACCATTTAATGTCAACACTTCTCTACTCTCGTCCATTTCCTAATAGCATTCTCTAGGGCTAGATTAAAGAGTAATGGGTAAAGTGCATCTCCTAGCTTCCACCCATTATGTATTTAAAAACTATCTGATAAGTGAATTCCAACCCGTACCCTGCCACTAATATCACTCATACATACCTAGATTATCTCGACAAGTATTTTGGGTATCTTAAACGTAAGTAAAATTTAATTTAATTTATCTCTTTTAACTGAATTGCGGACCTTTTTTAAAATGTATGTATAATTGATGAACCGTCATGTTGTAGTCTCACTTTATTTTCTAATATTTGCTTGGTAGTAAAAATATGATCCGTTATTGATCTAATTAGTCAAAATACACACTGGTGATCGCCAATTAATTCCTCTGAATATGGTACCGATATCATTAAAATTATGTTAAATACAATTCCATAAAAATCATGTTGGTAGCATAGAGATAACTTATTTGGTTACTACATTCTGTTTTATCCTCTTTTTTGAAAATGGGTATTATAATACCTTCCTTCCATTTTTGTGTTAATACCTCATGGTTCCATAAGGAATTTAGCTATTTACTAATTTCTATTACCAACTTTCATCACCTACCTTTATTAACTCAGATGGAATTGAATCAACACCCAGAGATTTACGTTTTTTCAAACTTCCTATATCTTGTTTTGGCTTCAATAACACTCGGATCTATGACTAGTAGTTCATCATAATGTATTTCAATACCCTCACCCAATTCATATCCTTATTGAATATACAATATATGCCTGAATTGATCATTTCATCTACTCAAAACCTTGCTCTTATCTACCATCAGGCTTCCATTCTCATCTTTAACTAAATTAGCCTTAGCCTGATAATATTTCCTATGTATGTTAATATCTAAATACGGCTTTAGAATATTTTGTTCTATCTCGCTAACATTGGTTGATTATTTTTGAGCTATTAGTGCCATCTACAGTATATTAATAAAATTACTATTGATTATATTTTGATTTCTAGAATAACTATGAAGGGTGCAGATAAAAATAGGAAAAATCAAATAGACAAATTTTCCAGGACAACTTGGCCTACTTTAATATCTCAAACCTCATATAGACCCTAGCAATATTTTTTAAATTTATTTAAATATGACAAAGCCCTCTTTTAACCAGAATATAATGTGCATGATATAATGTAGTGTGTCTCGTGATTGCCTAACAGATGGCAGCACTAGCTAAGTTTGAGTTAAATTTGGACTTTCCCCCTGAGTATTTTATATTTGATTTTAGCTACCAAGATAAAAACAATCCTATGTTAAGTTAGTTACTTATTTTAATATATTATAGTTTTTGTGATATTCGCACTCATTTATAAAAGGGTCTTATAGTAAAATAGTTAATAGTTATATAAAACAATTAATATCTACACTACCCCCAATTATCATTTTAAGAATGTAGTCTCTTAAAGGCTTAAGATATGTTAAAATAGCATTGCGCAATCAACAATCTACAATGTTTATAATCTTCAAAGAAGTCAACATAATAATTATATTGATATTATATTGATTGTTTTCTGCACCGTGTCTAGCTCCCAACATGAAATATCTGCATATTTATACTGTAAATTATCAATCATAGGGGTAAAATACAAGAGGAAAAGTATCCGAATTTGCGTATAGGGCTAGTGTGAATCCATCTAGGAAATAACTCAGGGTACCGGACAGGTATTTGAAGTCAGATCTTCCCGTCATCGTTAATACAGTTTATTGTAGGAGTTATTAAAACATGCGAACTGTGAGATGGACTTTGTTGATATAGGAGCAAGAGAAATATCATAAACAAAAATAAATAACTTCATTCAACCGTAGAGTTCACTGGACAATTATTTCAATTCAAAATATTCAGAAATTGACACATGATTTCATTTTATAATTGAAAAAAGTTTATGCATAATCTTGGGGAAAATATAAGTCATAGTTATTAAATATTACGCGATGTACTATACAATTATAAGCTTGGTATAACCTCTACGAGTGAGAATCAGTATTCACAACACTGTTAGTAAAATAGTTACAGGTACATTTGGTGTCTAAAAATAATATTTAATTACATTTATAGTACATGAATCACCTAAAATAGTTTGAATGGTTATATTTTGCGTGAAAACAGAACTGTTTTTAGTAGGAAAGTACTTCTTTTTCTTTAGGTTTAAGTCCTATTGTCCTACCAAACAGGCTATAGTACACCAATAAGTACTAGTTTAACCTATACTTCCAAAATTACTTCCTTTTGTAGCTAGAGAAAATAATATTTTGAGTTTAACAGAGCTATCGGGATGCAAATCACCCTTGAGCTCTATTTTTTCAAAAAGTATTATTTATAATTTCTAGAGGTTTGAATCTCAGTCAGATGAACTGGGGATGGTTGTTTCTAAATTATTTTCTATTCTACCTCCACGCAAATGCGGGTTCACTTAATTTATATTCAACATTCCTATTTCCTAACTCATTAGAGTAATCAGTACTTAAGCGCATAACTCAAACGGGTAGTAAGACGCAGTGCTAAGTATTACTATTATTATTATTATTTCTAGTTGCCAAAATTTATATACAATACGTTACGTAAGCTCCTATCAAATATGTGATGGATTTTAATACCATGATAGGGAAATAAATTAATTACCTTTTACTTTCTTGATATAACTTGTACGTCATACAATTTGTATATTTATATTTATTGTTATTTGTTCCATGAATGGTTTCTGTTTTGTACTTAGTGCTACGTATTATCACAATTTTAATACTGAATTAGAAGTTTAAAGTGACCAGCTTTATTATAACTCAATGTTAACTTGAAATAATAGGTTTTAATCAATAGTTTTGGATTTCAACTATTTCTTTATCCATCTATTATTTTTTCTCTATCTACTCTATTCATATATAATTTTTAATGCATCCAGATAATACCATACTTAAAAAATTAGTATCATTTGTGATGAAATGTTGGTACTACTTTTTCTAAGGAAAAATATAATAATATGGTCACCATGGTTATTTTACCGGATCTATGTAACAAAAATAATGTCTGATAGGTCAAATGATAAGAATCATGTATGCTGATTCAACTGAAAATTCTAGTGAGTGAATTCTCTCTTTACTGTTAAATTATCTAAAATAGTAGCAAATAATATTATTTGAAATTCAAAGCAGAAAGAAACTTTGTTATTTATTCAAACTATTGCGATCTCTGGAAATAAGACTGAGTTACGCACGAACATGATTTAAAATAATGTAAATAAAATAAGAGGAGGGGATTGTTTTTATAAATAAGCGCTAAAGAGATGTAGAAGAATATATAAACATTTAAATAAAACATCGCTGATTCGCAGAAGGATCTTCAGTCTTCAGTGAATAAAATAAACACTATTTTCATTGCGTCGTGGAACGCTTCAGTAAACAAAGAAACATAAACCTTGAACATAAAAAAATGGTTAATTTTTATGGAGAATGTTGACAATGAAAGCTGATACTTTTCTACAGATTTTTTTATCGGTTTTTAATTCTTTTAACAACCTACATATTCAAATTAGGAAAATACATCATACTTTATATTGGTAGCCGTAGGCCTACCTGAGGAATATTATATTATCTTTCTATTAATACATTATTAATGTGGTGGAAGGCTGTGGGAGTAAAGTATATTATGACCCTACTATTAATAAATTTATGTCTCAGAAATTTTGGACAAATTAAAAGTGTATGAATATAATTAAAAACAATATATTCTATTATATTAATGGAGAGGAAAATAATACTTTCTTAGTTAAAACTAAACCGTAAGATAATAAAACATACTCAATAATGGGTATCCATTAAAAATTATATTTAATATACTTCTAAATGGTAGGCTCCTTTTAAATACATTTTACAAGGTTTTACAAAAATCTCACTATTTTGTTTATATTGTGTGGTGTCTATTTAAGAGAAATGTTTAAGTTTTTGAAACTCAATCGTGTATGTAGCTTTTAAATCTTCACAATCAAAAGTTGGTGTGGTTTTTAGTGAATTAAAACATCCTCCTAGATGAAATTATATCAGAATTATGTATTACATCTACCAGAAACAGATACCTTTAGCTGTGATCAACTAATGTATGGCATTAGTCTTGTATTGTATTTTGTCACTGATGATAGGAAGATTGAATATTGACCGCCAGATTGCTGCATTTGAGTGTATGAATATATTTGTTGTACTGTGATAATTTCATTCCCTCTACACGCTTATGTGGTTGAATTTTTTAAGCTCCTCTAAAATTACCTCTAACTTTTCGTTTTTATAGCACAGGTAAAAAAAATGAAGGATTTTCTATCAGATTTTAGTTGAAATCTGTTATAGATTGAAACCTGGTGACAAAAGTACAATTTTTTCAATATTTTCAAAATTAATTTAAGATTTTTATGTTATGTTACTCCTCGTAAGCCAACATTAGTAAAAATATCAATTAAAAATAGATAAGTAGCTAAATAGTAGTTGTATACGTTCATTAGTATAAATAAATAAACAAATTTGTAATTTAAAATTTAAACAATTTGAAGCTCAAAGATGTGCCTCAAAGTAAAGTATAAAGGTGATCCTTTGCTATCTCCCTGATATCATTTAGACGTAATGTATTTTAAAACACGTAAGTTAGATCAACAGCTTTGAGGAATGCACAAATAAAGAGAGGTAATTTTATTTTAACTATACCTTTTACTACTAACATAAATATGTATTTACAAATATTATTTAAATTACTGACAAAATTGCTGTATCACTATAGTTGCTATTTCACTGTCAAGTCTTCACAATTTTGAAGTAAATACACATATTATAAAATGTTTAGATTTAATTCACCGGTGCGACTCATTCTCTTTAATAAATGAAGAGTGTTAAATTCCAACCGGTCGTCTCCCTATATCGGCTACCACCACACAATAAGGTCATTTGCATAGTTCCAAATGAGTCCCACAGAGGCGTCCGTGTACCCAGTCACGTGGTACTTGGCAGAGTTCAAAATGGCGGCCAATCACTCGGAACAGAGGAAACTAATCCCATGGGAGCCGTTCTGATTCTGACCATGGCTACCACACACATCCCTCCTCCCTCACCGACTATCTGAACATCACCGATATCTATCATAAATCTCATTGTGTGGAATAATTAATGCCATACGGGAAATGCATTGACTTTACCTTCTAAGCCCCTCCATCCCACGTTCAGTATTACTTTCCAAACAACAGTTGATGACGTCACAGCGTCATCTCTTCCCCTTCCAACCCTAAAACCATGAGGGACACTCTTGAAACACTGGCCATGTTTTATAATATGTGGTCGCCATCACGTAAGTCCTATTGTTATAAAATTAGATGGGATCATCATCCCCCCTCCCCAAACCGTTGGTGGTGAAACTATTGCTCTGGTAACATGGCGCTCATTAATTGGATCATACATTTTTCAAACCATAAAGATTACCCAGATAGGCTTGATATAGTTTACAGTCACTCATAAATGTATGCAGGGTCGACGAAGATAAGAGAGTAATTGAACTTATTCAGTAATTTGATTAAGATTTTAGGAAGAGAGATGGACATTCTAAGATACAAAGAAAACATACAAAAACAAAATAATACATAATTCTCCCTTTAAAATTGGGCACTACTAATATATATGATATATATATATATATATATACAAATTAAGATTAATATTAGATTAAAATTACTTTTGAAGTATTTTAACGTGCTTAATATAAGTATTATTAACTAACTACGCCTGCTCCATGTTTTACTACCAATATGGGCTACACAGCTATTTATCCTTGTGAGGTAGTGTTGAAGGAGGTAGAAAGAAAGTGCGTAGGGAGAGAATGGAAACAAATTAGGAAAGACTATCTCACTAACTGTTTGAGATTCACAACATTACCTCCTCTAACAACCGAGTATATTGTGAGACAGACATTTTATACGTTAGCCCACTAGTGAAGTTCATTTGATCATAGTTACATAACTAATATGGTCACCTAAAGTGATACCTGTAAGTTATAGAATACGTGCTGTGAAATAAAACCACACAGCCATAGCTAATGAGATATACAATATTAAATTCCTCAAACTCCCTTTTATAATGGCAGATTAATTTAAGATAATAGAATAAATAGTTTTTTAATCTGTTCATTACATAGAGTAGTATACAGAGATGTGTGGAAAGCAAGTTGGAAATAATTTAGGAGAGGCGCTACTCATAAAACACAACTGGGATTCGATACATGATTATTTCCCTCACTCACAATACAATATAATGTGAAATCACCACTCACTGAAGTGGGCCTAAACAACATGAACATGGGAAGTTTGCTACTACCACCAAGATCTGCACCGACGGCGGCTCCAGGCAGGCTCGCGCCCAGACCTTTCTGCGCTCACCGCCGCGACCCTCCTACTCGTCAGGGCTTCACCGGGATCGTCCCCCGTCGGATTTTGGCCCGACGGGCGCCCTTATGCCGCTGACGGCCGAGTATAGGCACGACGCTTCAGCGCCATCCATTTTCAGACGTGGTGAAATAAATGAGAAAGATAGAGACATAATTTAAGTACTAGGTTATAATCCTTTCCAATCTAGTTTAAATCTACGTGAGATTGATAAACAAGAGCCACAATCAGAAACTGTCAAAAAAACGAGTACATGAATAAGGGTGTTTTTTTGTATCTTCAATTTATAAAACTATTAATAATTTTTAATCGAATGTGCTTTTTTATTTATCGTGCCATCAGTTTCTCGACTGGAGTGATACAATCCTATTCTTTTTTCTATTCTATTCCAATCTCTTCACCTCTACGTACTTAATATAGCCAAAATCCTCAATTATCCTCTTCACATTATCTAATTTTTGCCTTCCTCAGCTGTTTTTCATTCCACTGTAACCTCCATTACAAATATTAACTGATCCCATTCGCTTCAAAATTTCATTCACCATCTCATCTCTACTTTTTGTAAGATTTTTTCATGTACTTCTTTCATTCTTTAACATTTTTAGAACCTAATTATTTAGTTTTCTATCAGTCCACCTAATGTTTAGCATATTTTTATAGCACTCAATCCTGTGGTTCCGTGGTCTCACGCACTAATTTCGTGTTGGACTAGACTGCTGAAGACAGAGAGATCAAGGCTCGATCCCGGTAGGGTGCACCGAAGGTGGTATACCCTAAATGGTTTTTAACCTCCCTCCATGCAAACGTGGGTGCATTTCCTCTAAATTGAATCTTCATAATCCCCAACGCATTAGTGTAATAATTACTGTACATAAACGTATAACCCAAACAGGTAGTGATATTGGATGTTAAAAATAAATACAGCCCCACATTTCAAAAGCTTCTATTCTTATTCCTTTTGGCTTTCCCAGCGTCCAGGCTTCACTTCTATAAAGTACTGTGCCAATTATGGACAAAAAGGCAGCTGAGAACAATTTCCAGTAATCTTGAGATGGTGCAGCGAAAATTGAGCCTTCACAAACCTTTATATTTTGACATATATAACTACTACGGTATTAAGCTTATTGCTGACTTTACAACCATGTGAGATTTACTACGTCTTTCATTAAAATTATAGTTATTTTACACCTTCCTTGCTTGATTTCACTATGATTTGAATTGAAAGGTAACGTTATAGTTTAAATTTCTTTATGATTATGACATTACTGACCGGGATAAACATGGCATCCAGTTTGGTCACCTGTATGTAGATTATCCGCCATTCTGGTGACACCTAACGCTGCCCAGGGTACACCATAGGAGGTTGTATATACGTAGTACTAACAATGAGATGATGTGATGATGGTTATTATGAAGTTATGGATCCAGGAGCTATCTTGAAACTTATTTAAGACTAATTCCCCTTAAGAGAAAGCTATCCAAAAACCAGCCGGGAATTTAATTCAGGATCCCTAGCTTCGTAGACAGGCGAACTGACCACAACACTACGTCGCCGGATATAGTCTAATGCAGCGGTGTCCAACCTTTTTTTGCTTGTGTACCCATTGACAGCTCACTTACATAGATTGTGCTCTTAATTTTTAACGAAATATTTAATTATTAAAGTAGTAGACATTTCTGATGTATTTGTTTTGACTGAAAATAAATGGGCTAGCAATGAGATGAAAAAAAATGATTGTAGGCTGAATAAAAAGGGTATATAATCTTTTCATTCAAAAAACAAAAGTTACATTAAGAACCAACACATTTGATTAATTTATTAATAATTATAAGAACTATACTATATTTAAAATAGAAATAATTTTCTCAAGGTCAAATATAGAGGAAAACCCATACCACCCCTCACCAGTTCGTTGAGTTCATTTCATAATTTTTGACTGATATTTTGTCTTACACGGCCGCCACTCTTCAAATATTTTCACTTAACCCCAAACGTTCTAGCAGGTATCCCTGGGGGTACGCGTACCCCACGTTGGGAACCGCTTGTCTAATGTATAAAGACATGTGGGCTTCATTTCTGTCTAAACAGAGTGTACGTGTATTGACGGTATATTTATGTGCCGCTACCACTAAAATTCCTGAAAATTATATTTTATCAGACCATAACATAAATTATCAATAATAATTTATGTATATTGATAATCTGGTAGAAATAACAGCTTATGACAGTTTCAAAAGTTACTAAAACGTATTTAATATATTCATAATGCAAGTTGCATTTATCACTTTGGATAGATGATATTAATACAAAACATATAATATAATACCAGTTTATGAATGGTCTAAGGTGACACACTTGTGTTAGACTGGCCTGCTGAAGATGGAGCGATCGGGGTTCGAGTCCCAGTTGGGTCTACTGAGGGAGATTTATCTTAAATGTCTTCCCACTTCCCTTCCATGCAAATGCGGATAAATAACCTCTAAAATTCTTCCTTTCTCATCTCTATTCCACTATATTAATTGTCATTCAAGTACATTTTTAATGAGATTTATGTTATAAGTGCTAGTGTTGAGATTAGAGAAAACATTACAACCGCTCCAAAACTAAACCTGAAGGAAGAAGGCTTGGTACCATTTATTTCAAAGGACTATAAAATACACCCAAACTTGACATGGAATGTAGGTATTTGTTTTATAATAGAGGAGTGTACTAAACATAATTAATACATCCATACGCTATACATCAATGTAAATTGTCCGGCACTGCAAACATATCTCTACTGGTGCATAGTAAGTGTGTAATTTATATCATAATGAGATTTCCATTCTTGTCAAGTTTACATCTACTTTAATTTTACCAACATATGGTTTCCCATAAGTTAATGAAAAAATATGCACATGTTTTTGAAAATAGAGAATATACAAACAAAATTTACTGCCAAACCCTACTATATAGCCTAGCGGTAGTGTAGGCTGTATACTTATTAGATATTAAATTGTTAAATCTCAATTACGTTAGTAGGTGTTCACTTCTTTTCTACAATTCCATTTTCCATTATGTTGAAAACCTATCTAATTACTATCTAATGGATCTCACCTTCCATGAAAGTCATGAACTTATCCACTCCCTTTTAATAGGATCAATCTATCTAGAGTTAAAAAAGAGGTATACACTTTTTTAAATATATAATTATTTTTTCATTGCACTATAAATGCTATTTGTTCATCATATTGTAACATAGATCATATTACTAAGCAAAATGGCACATTTATTGTTTTAACTAGTCTATAATCTATATCAAATCACTAAGACATAGTATCCTTGTACAAATGGTCAAAAAGCTGTCTATTTTTTATTTCAAAATGGTATTCTGTATCCTCTCAAAATTTCGTAATCAATGTACCCACTTATATATTAGATAGTTTTGTCTCCGGCTTATTATATAAATTATTCACCTGCTTAGAAGTAGTGTGATCTTAAGTGCATAAAGTAGTTTTTCAAAGCATAGTGTTCTGCCCAGAGCTTAAACAAAATATCCAGTTTTTAGTAAGGTGATATTGTTGGATATTAACAAGGCATCAGCAATATTTTAAATAAATCTTTATGTTTTATAGAGATAATTAAGGCCCAGTCGAGTACAAGTCTAAAACCTATTTTGTAGGATGGTGGGCAGGAAGGTAAAAGGCGTAGAGCGGCTTCACAACCGACCAAAGTATCCTTCTGCGCCAACAAGAACAGGTGAATCACGGAAACCGTAGATGGTGCTAGCTACCGGACAGGCCTTGCGTAAAAACATACGTTTGGAAATATCAATTTTCTCGAGAGCGAGTGAAATTTTTATGTTAATATTTTCAACACCCCTTCTAAGATATCGATGTTTATTACTTGTTATATTTTATTATTTTTTGTTATGAAGCCGGCAGTTTTCTATTGAAAATGTCAATATTATCAATATTTGATCACTGTTAAAATTATAGAGGAGTTGTGTATATAAAAAGTATAACTTACTTTGTTATTCTTGAACAAACCGTTTCCGAAAAGAAAACTGCAAAATAATAACAATTCTTGAATATAACCGTTTGTTCCCATAGCTCTGCATTTCCACGCCAAATTAAAAGGTCCAATCACATTAAGACGATTTCACTTTGTTTTCTATCATCTATCATGAAGGTATCAACTTAAATTTTACAAGACTGTACTCGTTATCATTGAGACTGTATTCATTTGGTTTATCATTGGTTCTATTATAATTAGTATACTCTTTTTCGTATAAATAAACTAGTCATTCATCTAACTTTAATGAAAAGACACATTTCAAAATTATGTTAAGGGATGGGTATCATAAGCCCGTAAACATTTGATTTTATATATATCAAGGCTGTATGCACGGGGTTGGGGGAGGGTTTGAGGGTTAATTTAGAAGTGAATTTACACTAGGTAAAACAATATCAATACAATGATAAGAAAACAAAAGTGTTTCCAGTAGTAGATTCCAACGAGAAGCGATATTTGTAAGACTCCTACTTAAAATTGTATTTGTTCCCTAAGGTTTAATGTAACTTATATCTTGGATAAGCTAGGATAAGCCGTAGTATAAATGTGTCATGAAAGGCTGAGTGCTGCGAATGATTGTGTGGTTTTTATTTGTGCTTACATTTTTTATCGTTCCAATAAAATACAAATATTTAAATTATTTACTTAAGGAAGCATCCCAATAATATTTTATGTGTCACCATAATGATATCACATATCAGGTTATTGTACTTTTAACCAGTTAGTTAAACTTAATCATAAAAATATTATTATTGACCCCCATTACAAAATTCCTGCGTATGGTTCTAATATACATATATATATACATATATATATACATATAAATATATATACATATACATACATATATATACATATATATATACATATACATATATATGTATATATATGTATATATATATATGTGTGTATATATATGTATATATATATATATATATATATATATATGTATGTATATATATATACATACATATATATGTATATATATATATGCCTTACTAGAGTAGTGTATAGTAATGTATATATACAAAGAAAATTTATCTTAACTGTGCGGGTTCGATTACCGTGTCCAGGTCTCATTTTTTAATTTTCAGAATATGATATCTAGATGGAATAATCATCACTAAAAGCATAAATAATAACTTTGGCTATTTAACTCTTTGTAATTTTATCAAGACTAAGAAAATATGTATGATTTATTAAAATGACCAACAGTGATTTTTGGTAAGTAAAATCTAGCACCAAATATTATTAAGTCCGATGCTCAATAAACAGCTTAGTTTACCCTCAATTGTGTTTATATATTTTTATCCGTCCAAGATTTAACCTAAATTGCTATCTTTGGAATACTTATCCATTTTTAACTTTACTTCATTTAGTCCCAATTGTTCACTTTTTATAAGAACCAGTAATTAGACTAATAAATGCTAGACTAGTGAGATCATGGTATAATCATTATTAAACATTATTTAACGTGTAAGCAATATCATCTCTCATTTTAATTGAGGTATTACTCCCCTTGTATCGCTATTGTTTGGAGGGAAGTGGTTCCAGAAGCTACATTTGAAGTACAGTTCGATTCATAGCAAAGGCCACTTAAACCGTATATAATATTTTTGCTCTAAATCAATAATATTTTTACTTATTGCTAACGTTATATCTATCAAATAAATGGTACGGCGCACCGCACAGACTTTCTCTCTCTTTCTATAAACTTGTAAGATTTCTGAACGGAATAATGTAC